>QNTS01001515.1:250161-291247 GCA_003317085.1 Hucho hucho
AATACTCTAGAACCCTTCCCCTGTTTTCAATACTCTAGCACCCTTCCCCTGCGAGGATAGCTACACTGAGCCTTTTTCTAAAAAAGTTTTATGAGACGGAGAATACGTTGGGACTTGAACCCCATTGGAAACCTGTGCTTTGAATTGAAAAGGGCAGTCAATAAGAGCAGATGAAGGATAACAAGGATCTGGAAAGATTCTGTATGGATGAATGGTCTTATATCCCTCCCAACATCAAATCAAATCAAATTTTATTTGTCACATACACATGGTTAGCAGATGTTAATGCGAGTGTAGCGAAATGCTTGTGCTTCCAGTTCCGACCATGCAGTAGTATCTAACAAGTCATCTAACAATTTCACAACTACCTTATACACACAAGTGTAAAGGAATGAATAAGAATATGTACATATAAATATATGGATGAGCGATGGCCGAACGGCATTGGCAAGATGCAGTAGATGGTATAGAGTACAGTATATACATATGAGATGAGTAATGTTCTCCAATATCATAAAACATTTTAGTTTCGGTTAGCTCAATTTTGTTAACCTCGCAAGGGGAGGGTGCTGGAGTATTGAAAACAGGGGTGCAAATCATTTTGACACCTATCATTCTGAGATTTTTTATGACTAAATATCTTTCTCTGAGTAATTAGTTTAAAATAATATAATTTCAATTTTTTTGACCATGCAATATAGCTCAGGGTGCCAATAATTATGGACCTGACTGTATATAATTTTGATGAGAGAGATTGTGTCTGCGGCATTGAAGATAAAGCATTTCTGCCTTTGTTTTAGTTGCTGGTCAAACCCACACAGTTAAATTGAGCATTCACTGTTCACCAAACATGGGAGTGTTAAGAAATCAAATCTCAATCAATTGCATTTGATGAACATTTGAATTCTGTAATACACCCCATCTAGGTCACTCAATCCCAGACATCAAATAATTTTTTGTAGCTTTTTAAGTGTTAATTAAATGAGGCCTTGATACTATTTCCGCTCAAGGCTGGCCATATGGATCAGGCATATGTTCCATATATATAGAAAAAGGGTGGCATATATAATTGACAACATGCTCCATAAAAACATAGAGAAAAGGGAAAAAGGGGCCAGTGCTACAGGGAGCTACATCAAACAATCAGTGCCGCCTCAAACAAATGATGCTCCTTTTCAAGTGTGAAGGCAATCCATGCAGCAGAGAGAGAGAGAGGTTTTACTCTGCTATCCCTTCATCCTTCCATCCCTTCATTCCTCCCTACTTTCAGCAAACCACTGGTCAATCCAGCCGCTTTTAGTACTGTAACACCCTCAGGACTGAGAATAAGCCTCTTTCTCTGATGAAGAGAACGGTATCATTATCACAGAAATAGCCAATATGTGGCAAGCAGAACTACTACTGTAAATGCCTTTGTTAGGACGATATGCCTATGTCCATTAGGAGAGTAAAGGACATACTACAGATGAACCTTGGTCTTTAACAACCTTTGAAGAGCTGAGAAAGAGCATTTCTTTTAATGGAACAACTCTTTTATGGTTTCCCTCTGTTCTCCTCCATATATATTAATGATGGCCAGTACGAACATGGTTGTTGAAGCCTAACGTCATGAATCGTCTAATTTGAGTTTTCGGTTCTTTTGGATGACTTGCACTCACATTTCTTATTCGGAAATCTAACTTGAAGAGTAAACATACAAAAGTCAGCAATGGATTTGCATTAAATGATTAGTTTATACAGCGTACACAAACACACCAACACATACACACACACACACATACACAGGCACACACACAGGCACAGATGCCCCTTCAGTGTTAAAAGGGAAAGGGAAAAGACAAGAGTGCTAACCTCTCATTGGGTGGGATATGAATAGCCTGTGTTTCTAGCCGCAGCTTGGTTAGCCAAAGTCTGGGACTTATTATAGTGTTGTGTGTTTATGCATGTGTCTGTGTGTGTAAGTATTCCTTTAAGTATTGTTCCTGTGTTTTCTCTGTGTGTGTGTCTGTGTGTTAATGTCTGTTTTTAGTGTATATAGTGTATGTTTACCAGGTACCAGTTAAGAGTAGCATGCATTCAGAGTTGGCTTCGAACAGTGTTTGTTCCTGTTTTGTGAAACTTGAGAAATCAGGATTTAAGGTTCTGGAAAATAGGATTTTTCGACAGCTCTCCATATCAAGGTTTCCTCCCAGCTATGCTGTCTGGGCTGGCCTGCCTCAATTGACAGCAGAATTGGAATGGATGCTCATTCAGCGCTCAAGGCCCAGCAGGTGTGTTCCACAGCATACAAATGAACTGTGCTGAATGGAAACAACACTTAGAAAAATACCTTTGCTGCATCGATCAGTGAATGTATGCCCCGTGTGAATGTTTTATGCTGAATCAGTCACCGCTGTGGGAGAAGTCACCAGGTGACAACCAGGGACAGGAAATGCCATTGTGTCAGTGTGTATTGTGTGGTGTGATCCAAAAGCAGCTGAAACAGTCTGGTCTCCATTCTGGTGCTAGCACCGGAGTTCAGGCCTGCATCGTATATGAGTTGGCTGGTGCACATTATGAATCATGCTTTGTGTGTGAGTATAAGAGGGGTAGGGATTTTCCATTAGAGATTCTGTACAGGATGCTGATATTGCTTGATTGAACTGTAATTGGCACATAATTTCTGACCAATAATAATAACAATAGTAATAATGATAATTATATGAACAATAATTATAATAATAATAATTAATAAATCATAAATACATAATAGCAATAATATTATAATAATGTTATTATTATTCAAATTAAAATGATGTTGTGTTGTGTGTTGTATAAGTTAATGAGTTGTTTAAAGGATGGTAAATGCATTGATACTATGAATGACTGTTGTGTTACGTTTCAGGCCACCGAAACCTTTCTGGTGAATGAAGACCCATCCAGAGGTCCTGGGATGCCTGAATGCTTTGTAGTATCAGATTCCTACAGGGTATGCATTATTATTGTTATTATTATGATTATTTAATGTGCTATTTGAGTCATTAGTCATTATTCTGGCTGATGGTCTGCTTTCATGCTCTTGGTAATTGCACCACAATCATAATGTCACTCACAGCTCCCTCTCCTCAGCTGCAAACCATTACAATCATTATTTCCACACACACTTTGAGAAAAGGGCCTTGCAACTCCGCCGAAGCGCCCTTCCCTCGTGGGAAAGAAAATTATAACGATAATGTGCAGCATGCAGAGTTGTATAAAATGAAAAAAGGACCCCAAAAAACCTAGAAAACTATACACAGTTGAAAAAAACATGCAGCTTTAAAAATTCCACCCAGTGAGCGCATTGGATTTACAGCGATCGGCCTGAAATGAAATGGTAATAAAAAGAGAATTGTGGGCTGGGGGGAGTGGGAGTCTGTGGATGACTGAAAATGTGATTGTTAATGAGGTGGGAGCCAGTTTTCTACTCTTTGTTTCCAGCCTAAGCCTTTTGCCAAGTTATAGAGATCTGGGTTGCTACAGTGTATTGTGTGTCCCGGGGTACAGAAATGAGCCATAATGGGAGGTAATTGAGTATCATGGTTGGTGGAGAAGTTGGAGAGGGGAGAAGCATTAATATGACCATATTAGATATCAGGGCCAGTGAGTTCAAGGCCATCCAGAGAAGGGTATCTGTATTCACCTCCTCATAGGGAGGTTAGGCCCCACACATCGCATGGCTACCATGACACATCACCACTCCAGCTACCTCAGAATCCTCTGTCTGTCCATTTTGTCTTCATATATGAGGAAGTAATTGGTTGGGAATCCTAATCTTAGAGCACAAACTTTGAACCCTGTGAATTCTGTGCTTAACTTCTGAGTCGTTTATTTTAGTTGTTCCGTAGATTCTGTGTGTTCGTGGTATAAAAACAACCCTTGCAGATGCTGCTGCTACAGTACTTCATTATAACAGCAAATCCATTATTGACTTTACCACAATGAGTGTTGTAGCACAGCAAATATGCATATTCCTGTCATGTGAAAAGGAGAGCCACAGACTCAACAACCATAGCATATGGCTCTACCATGTGTTACTTAATGAGAGATTTACTCCCTTAGACCACTAAATGTGGGGCTCATTTAAGGAGCGATGCTGGATGAGTGTTTGCGTGTGTTGCAGTCAACTCAACTCTATAAAGGAGGAAAACAGTTTTTAATCCCCTTCAAACCCACTCTCTGTAACCTTTCACTTTTTATGACTTGAGAGACAGAGACAGAGACAGAGACAGAGACAGAGACAGAGACAGAGACAGAGGCAGAGGCAGAGGCAGAGGCAGAGGCAGAGGCAGAGGCAGAGACAGAGAGACTACCATGAATACACTGAGTTAGACAGACTACAACTTGGGAACAGGATTCATTCCACCTGCTGTTACAAATTATGCCTAAATTGTGTGTTTGTCACTCTGAAAGTTAGTGCTTATCAGAATTTATTTTGGTGTATAATTTTCAAAATATCAAGGTAATATCAAGGTAATATCAAGGTTTGTCATTTCCGTCATTTCATATTCACGGATGGAATCAACCGGTAT
The DNA here is from genome assembly GCA_003317085.1 of Hucho hucho. Taxonomy (NCBI): domain Eukaryota; kingdom Metazoa; phylum Chordata; class Actinopteri; order Salmoniformes; family Salmonidae; genus Hucho; species Hucho hucho. Next base: position 254,712 of record QNTS01001515.1, read on the forward strand.
GGAATGCTGTGAGCATGACCTTGTGTGGTGAGAAGGGGAGGTTACAGTTATGTGGTCTGCACAACCCCCTGACCACACACTTTCCCCTCCCTCCTTCCCTCTGTCTCTTCCTCTCTGTCTCTCTCTATATCTCTCCCTCCCTCAGTCTCTGGCTCCCCTGGTTGTGTGCAGTATAATTGGCCACACAGAGCCCAGATCTCTTTGTTTCTCCTGCAGAGGCTTGCGATGTAAATGCACAAGCAGTAGGCCTCATAAATCTGAGGGACTCCAGTTGTCAGATCAAAATTTCAGCTCCACAATGACTTTACCCCCACCAAACTTAGGACCTGGTCCTAACTTGTTTTATTACTTTGTGAAAAGCATGTTTGTAATGTAAACATATGTTTCCCATGCCAATAATGCCTTTTGAATTTAATTGAAAGAGGGAGTGATTTTGTCTGTGAGAGGGTACATGCCTCTGTAAATTGTTCTGTATGACCAATATTCTGTGTTTTCTAATTTAATTTACCATTATTTTACTAGGCAAGTCAGTTAAGAACAAATTCTTATTTTCAATTACGGCCTAGGAACAGTGGGTTCAGGGGCAGAACGACAGATTTGTACCTTGTCAGCTCAGGGATTTGAACTTGCAACCTTTCGGTTACTAGTCCAACGCTCTAACCACTAGGCTACCCTGCCACTAATACACTCCTCCTTCCTTGGGACACTATCTTGTTTTGGTAGCATACAGTATGTTCTTATCCAGCAGTCCTCAGGTTGGGCTGTTTTTCATTTTCAAGTCAACTTCATTGTAGTAAATGTCCCAAGCCAGACCAACTGTGTGGCTCTGCTGTTTCAACTGCAGTCGTCATTACAGGTTTCAGTCTGGATCTGATGTCTGATAGTGTTCTATACACTCTGCAATTAAATGTCTTACTTGTTCATCGGCCTGGGCTGGAAGTGTGCACTGAAATTAAGTCAAGATGCTGAAAGTGCCTTTGTATCAGGGGGCAGAAACCAATAGAATTAACACAAAACATGCAGAACACTGACAAATATTTTTTCACAAACTAATTTATGCAGAGGCAGTGTAACTGTAGTGTAATAACAATGTAATACTACTGTAGGTAAACCCATTCATTTACATAACTAGAGTAAAATGTACATGGGTCTAGATAAAATGAATCCAAAACAAGACCCCAGTGTCGTTCTATTCCAATCTCATTAAATATTTTGTCTACCTTCTCGTTTCTCAGATAGAAAACAAATGACATTTCCAATATTGTAAGTCAATCTCTTAATATCAAGTCATTATTTATCAACATTATATGTCTTTATGTCGGCCATAGACCCCATATGAACCATCACCTTTGACCTTACAGCAATCATATTCTTATGATTGCATGGACTTTACTGGTAGGCCTAATAAGCCTATAAAAATACTTCATAGAAAACACATCAAAACAAAATCCCATCGTAGCTCTAGCAAATGTTTAGCTCATTGCAAAATACAATGCTCCGACTGGCGGACCTTCTGTAAAGCATTTTACCTTCTCTTTTAGGATATAGGCTACTCTACACGTCGTATTGATAAAACACTTGAAATTACGCATTCGTCGTTCCTATTCATTTAACCCTCGTAATAACATATTTGTTACCCTAAAGAAAAAGAGCGGTGTATTGTCATTATGCATGGTTACTGAGTATGAGTTGAAACGACCGGATTAAGCAGGAGTTTGCCACCGCATGATTTACGAAGTTGAGAGATTCGTGTTAATTCTATTATGTTGTATAGCAAACACCGTCGCCCCTGATCAATCCCCCCCCAAAATATCCGTGCGCACGGCAGGAGAATCCGTGGAAGAGGGTGGGAGACTAAACTTTTTTTCCCAAAAAAGTTTGTGGAAGCTTTCACTTTCAGCCATCTAGGCGGGGTTACAGTACAGCATGGAGTGAGCGAAACAGGACGGCGAACGATTGCAATGCAGCACTCCAGCGAACTTCCATCCAACTTAAATAAGCTCTCCAATTTTCATTTCTAAAAATAACCATGTACTCCCCGTACTGCTTGACACAGGTAAAAGCCACTATTTCATTGTTATTGCTTAGTATACCGTCGGTGTTGCGGGTTAGATTAGTGCTCCCACCATTTGCAACTATGTAATAGTTTAATTTGAGTTTATTTGTTACTCTCTGTTCCTTTCGGATAGCATTTACCTTGTACCTCTGACACTTTTTCTTCTTAGATGGCATTTCTTCGCAGGGCTTTCTTATGCGTTTCATTGCACATGGTTTTGGAGAGAAAATGGCGCTCCCCCCGAATCTATTTAATATAAAAGGAGGGGAGAGGAGGAGAAATGAGTGAGTGTAGAAAACTGGACTGAAGTTTGGTGTTACATGTGATGGTCTTACATTGACATTTTCCACATTTTTCTCGCAAGCGCATGGCAGTGAGAGACAACATGTAGAAGCGTGGCCGTCAAAAATCTTTATCCGCTAACGGTTGAATCTGTGACAGTCGAGGGCTTTAGGTCGGTGTGTGCTGCCGCCAGTTCTACAGTAGCCTACACTTGTCAACCGTGGTCGATTCTGATTAATATAACGTACGTATTTAGTGAAAGTAAATGGTCGGGAATATAATGTATATACTATTTTACGCACGAGTATCTCACTGCAAATATGCGCCATAATGAGTATTTTCAAGGTTCTGGTCATGCCCAGATGATATTAACTTATTTTAGTGACTCTGGTCCACTGTACCTACCACACATACTGTATTTAATCTGCTATTATAAACTCTTGACCATTTCTGTTCATAGTAAAACAACCATCCCACAATTTACAGCCAATAAATATTCCATAACTTTGAATAACAAACCTAACTCTGATGTTTTACTCTATGCTGCTTTTCCCTAAATGTATAACCTACTTTCAACTATACAGTGCATGTCCAGACCCTACAACCTGGTATATTTGGTATACATACACCATACTCATATTCAATAGGGAATTACTCTGGTACTTCCACATGCAATATTCCACATTTCTGAGGACAGTTGGGCAGATAAGAATAGTTTATGAGTTGAACAGTTTATGGCACTAATTGGTAATTGATAAGGTCCTACCCAAATAAAATGTACTTTTGTAAAGCAATATAGAATCTCTTGCTATATAATCTAACTAAATTAATTATTGTTCAATATGCTCATTAATGGTCAAATCTCTTTTGATATATTTTAGTTGTTAAAACTGGAGAGTTGATCAGGTAACAGTTTCAGAATCTACATGATCTTTTTTAAATCAAGAATTCAAGACAATTTTTTTTTAAACTGTATATAAAGCTTCTCTTTTTCTATTTTATGAAATTATAGTCTATTTGTCCTTGAGGAAAGAGAGTATTATGAAGTATTATAGTGCCTGTTGTAACTTTTGCAGAGATGTGGTCAATGGATTGTAACAAAAAAGTGCATTGCACAGTCATAAGATAACTTAAACAGTTAGTTATATAGTTTATGGATGTATTTACTTTGAAAAAATCATGTGTATTAGTAATAGTCCTATAACTTCTCTGTCAAAGGAACAGTGATTTAAGGTCAGGCTTTATTCTAAAATGGCCAAATGTCACACATCATTGCTTAACTTTTTTTGACTCACCAAGAACCCTAAATATATGAGGTTCAGTAACTATTCATTTATGACTTATGTGCAATATCATTACTCTTGGAACTGGAACTTTCCTTAGCTTGGCAAATAATTTGGAGGGAAGCACCAGAGAAAGCTCTGCTTGAAGTTGTACTGTCAACAGTATATGTTCACAGATAAATGTGACATACAACAGGGTTTTTTGAGCCCACTGCCTGAAATATTTAACATATTTTAGCAATATAAATCCACATAGTATAAACCTACAAAGTTCCTTGGCCTAAACTGAATCATGAGGCACCCATCATTTAACTCTCTGCATCAATATATTCCTGGTTCTGCAAAAACATTTTAGAGGCTTTTCATCTTTCTATGCATTTTTGTGTCGATTTTTTGTTAGTTTATGCCTTTTTCTGGGTCCAAAATAGAATGTTTGTTGAAATGATCTGCAATTCTATGACTCCTAACCGGTGGCATAACTGTTGGAGATCTATTCCTATAAAGCAAACTTGTTTATCCCTTGGTTTCACTGGACAGTAGACTGCCAAGGCCTGTGTGATGTGTAATTCATTCCTGATTTTACACTGTTTTATTAAAACAATTTTACTTCCATGCCTCTGACTCCTGTTACAGAAGCAAAGAGGGTGTTTTTCTCAGTTGCGGGCACGGCCAGTAGCCTGTTTCCATTTAAAACTGTAGAATGATTTATGTTGTTCTCTGTTCTACTCCCTGATTGACAGAAGAAAGACAAAGCTGATTTGAATACTTTTTAGAAGTGGATATCTATTGGAAGAGGGTGTCTTGTACTTTTTTAGGCGACACGGGTCTAGAGGAAATGCAACCGAGAAAGAAAATAGGCCCACATATTTAGAAATGATGGAATGGGACTTTATCAGATGCACAGAGAGGAATCTCTACATAGGCTCGAACTTTTCTCTCCAACAGTTTAGCATTGAGATTTTCGTAGGCCTATACACAAATAGCTTAATTTACTAATGCATATTTATTTACAGGGTTTTTGGAATTTATAAATGTTGTAATTATTTTACTAAAGCGGTTATACGGCAGTATGAAAAGGAAATGAAGCTTGCTTAGAGCCAGGTATTGTTTTGTCCGTTAATTAAAATGAATTGACAACAGATCTGACTGCACATTCCGCACGTGCTGCAGAAGGCCTATAGGTTAAATCATTTGGACTGGATAAACTATATGAATATATTATTTAAAGCTATACATTGACTGTAAAGAGTTTGGTATGTTCATGCATTTTAGGGAGATATTCAACAAGAGAACAGCTTTGTGCATTGCGCCTCTCTGCCCAGCCCAAGCCTCCTGCATTCCCTTCACTTCTGATGTGCCTCTTGTCTGCAGATGTAGACTCACATTTTTGTTTATTTAATTAAGGTTAATAATTAAAAAACGAGTTTGGACCTCGGATATGGCAACACAATATAAACAATCGAATAAATTATTAACAGTGGTACAAGCCTTTCTGGAGAGTGGCGAGATGGATGGGGTGTAATGGAGGCAAATTATGGAAAGCATTCAGAGGTCCGGATAGACTTTATTCGTGTGTTGTTTTTAGTAAGCATACATGTTTTATGGTGTTAAAAACATTACAATGTAAGACCATACCAAAGTTATCTACAGTAGGTATGGAAATAGATTATTCCAAATTCACGGTGTTGTGTGGCTGGCTGATATAGGCTATTGACTGAGTTATTAGACACCATTATCGGAATAGCGTTGCCTTTTCCAGTCTTGGAAAAGGGTTATTCGGCTGTCGAGAACCCTTTGAAGAACCCTTCTGGTTCCAGGTACAATCCCTTTGAGTTGCATTTAGAACCCTTTCCACAGAGGATTCTACATGGAACCCAAAATAGTTTTATCTGGAACCAAAAAAGATTATCCTATGGGGACAGCCGAATAACCCTTTTGGGAACCCTTTTTTTGTAAGAGTATAGGCCTTTTTCATTTATGTCATCATTACGTATAATCAAACCAGATTAGATCAGTACAGCAGAATTCAACACGTTTCTTCTCTACACAGTGGAGTATCCGTGATATTGAAAAATACAAATGACATTGTTATTGTTGTTATAGTCATTATTAGGCATAGACTATTATTAGGCTATAACACGGAAGCATGGCGTGCTTGGCTTGTTCCCATAAAGCGCACCAGGTCATAACCATTTTCTTTTCGCATTTGCCTACGCCACTTTATGCTAATGATTTTGTTTATGCTCACAAGTGTATACAATAAATGAAATGTGATCACCCTATACTATTCTGACTGGTACGACATTTTAACATCCTCTTCTCTTTGCTCTCCTGCTCGCGGGACGGTGACCCCTGCGCGGGAATGCTTTTCACACCTCTTAACACCCTCGCGACACTAAAGTATTGCACTACTCACCTTCTAAACAATCCATTAGTGGTAAGTGTTGCCCTATTATTTATTTTAAGGACTATATATTTTAATGTGTGTTATATACATTTCATTAGGCATTGTTACCATAGGTTGTTGTAGCCCATATTACTTTTTTTTTTTTTTAAATACTCCAAATTAAAAAAGTTCGTTAACTTAACCATTCATCTTATTGAAAGAAAGCATCATTTGCTAAATGTAATTCCCACACGTTCGGACTTTGTTGAAGAGCAGTCAAGGTATAGGCACAAGGCCCAAAAATATAGTGGCCCGTTTTTCTTTAGACAAGTCACTGCTAGTCAATCACTCTTGCTGTCGGCCTAAAGTCCTACTAAGTTGTTTAAAAAGCTTAACATACATGAACCAAAAGTTAACTGCGGAGAAAGAACAAGATGGCTATTTAATACAGTTTTGTTATAGGCCTAATTTCTGCAGTTTGTAGCCCAGCAGCACCGATTGTTGTGAACTTGTTGCCTTGAAAATGTATTTTGCTTTTCCCATTTTCATGCAATTAACCCTTGAGTGGCAAACCCAAAATGTTTTACCATTAACCCATTATTTGCATGCATATTTGAGACAGAAAGACTAAACAGATATTTGTAGAATTTAGAAACAATTTAGTCCTAAGGAACATATTTCTTGTTGCAAGTCATCTTTGTATTGCAGATCATTAAATAATTCACCTTTGTCTTAATTACCTTCATGGCTACATTTGTGGCTTAATCACTTGCCCTAAATTATCCTAAATTATGTTAGGCCTAAGTGAGTATGTATTACTGTGTGTTGCTGCATGAAGATAGATTATATTTGTCCATGTCATTATAAGTTGTTATCAGGCATGGTGTTTTGAATAAAAACATATTCCACTGAAACCTCCATGTAGACATTTTGTGAGGTGGCCTTCCAACCTCTCTTCACCCATACCCCTCCTCCTCTCCCTTCCTCCAATCCCTCTTACTCCTCTCCTCACCCCTCTCTTTCCAACCTCTCCTCTCCTCACCCCTCCCCTACTCTAACCTCTCCTCATCCCTCCTCCTCTCCCCCCTCCTCCTGTCCTCTCCCCTCTCTCTCCCCGGCCTGGAAAATTAGTTGGAACAGCTGTTCAGGGGATTAAAATCTGATGGAACCACAGTCTGAATAAACAGAAATGTTGGATTTTTTTAATTAAAGATACACACTCATACAAACAGCCCCATGCACTCCCCAACCACAGACACACTCACACACACACACACACACAAACAAATACACACAAACACACCAGAACCTTCAGTCCTATGTCCGAATGCGATTAGGTTATCACTGGATTAGCCTGTGTTACAGGATCCACTTTTTTTTAGGCTGAATGGCAATTATGTTTTATACTGATTTTTAAGAGGCACTCAGATAGCACTGACTGTGGTTAATCTATGGGGCAAAAACAAATACCCAAAGTGTAGTGCTCCAAAACACAGAATTGCAGTGGGAAGAAAATTAGGCCTTCATGCCTTTTATAGAATTTCTATGGAGGACATATTGAATTATAATATTACTGTGCTTGAGTTCAGTTGTGTGGAGAGCAATCCCCCTGCCCTACAGTAAAGCCAATCAGAATGATGCAATGGATGTATGTAGTCTGATAGTGCTTTTCTGATTGGTGTGGAATATAGCCATTGGAGTGTGCCAGTAGAAAAATAACACCTGTGTTCCAGACAGCCCAAGTCAGTAATGAATTTAATGGACATGTGAACTTTATTATGTTCTCCTCCTCTATCCCTAGTTGAAGGTTGGAGTTACGGTGAAACCGGAGTCCCCCATTGGCCCTGCAGGTGTCTCGTGGCAGCAGGTGGCTCTTTTCCCCTTCATGTAATGGGGACACCGGCACGCCACAATGCCAGACGCTCACAGGGGCACTGTGTTCCCTTTACTTATTCATTCCTACCAGGCCACCACCACCACCGGTGGCCTCAAGTCTCCTTTGGTGGTTGGTTGGTGGTTGGTGGAGTTGGCAATTCAAACAGCCATAAACAATGAGGTGGCAAAGCCCTGGTCTCTGTAATCACAGATATGGGCTGGCTGGTGGCTGGTGCTGTTATCTATTCCTCAGGGAGGAGGTACTGTGTCCTGGACCTTGAGATGCCCCGACTTGTTAACATTTAATGAACATATCAAGAATATTTAAAGGACATTTCAAGGTTTTGTTGATAAATGTTTTTTTTTTCCATCAGACTTTGTAAGTTCATGATGTGGGCACTGTTGTATCTCCAAAAAATGTCTGTCTATTTTATGTAGAATTCAGTACACTGTGTGGTGGGGAAGACAAAGACTGGATGAATTGGATGTATTTTGGCAAGAGGGAATATAGATTTGAATTAAGTACCATGTAGTTTTTATCTCAAGCTGCATGCAGAAAAGCCCAAACCAACTGAGTCTCATTCAGTATCTGCACAGCTGTCCTAGCATCCGTGGAGAATGGATTCTTATTGCTATTGCCATGGGAGTCTCCAGCCAAGAAGAATAGGAGGATATCCAGTGTGTGTGCAGAGAGAGTGGTGTGTGTGTGTGTGTGTGTGTGTATGTGTGCGCGCACGTGCATGCGCCGCACTGCCGTCTCCACCCTCCTGCCTTTCCCTTCGCTCATGTCACCCCTGGCATGGATTATGCTTTGGCAGAACCCTGGCAATGCCTTCAGCCCCAGTGCGGTTCTGTGGTCGCTGATATGTTGTGCTGTTGCCATGGCTACAGAACGCACACACACACACACACACACACACACACACACACACACACACACAAGCGCAAATGACATAATTGAGCTAGAATATACATAGGCACACACAAATACTTCTGTACAATATGGGAGAGAGAAGGGGCTCAAGTGAAAATGTGTCTTTCCCATACAAATCAACAGAGGGAAGGATCCCAGCTCTGTCGGAGCTGTTGGCAATAAGGCAGCTGCATGGGATGGACTGACACGTTGGTACTGTATGTGCTTTCCATGATTAGTCATGAATCTAAAGAGTGAAGCACCTATTATCACCTACTATCTAGTATTTAGACCACTGACTGTCTGACAACTAGTTTGTCTGGGAGTGAGAGGATATGGTGAGGATGGGGGTATTTGCGTAAGAGAGGGTGTGGCAGCTTGGGTTTGCAGAGAAAGGCATGCCATGGTGTGGTAGCTAGAACACGTTATTGTTTTGACAGTTGAAAAGGTCTACAGTATGTTGTTCTTATTTCCTTTGCCATTTATATCGCACCATGCAACATTCTCTCTCTTCTCTACCCATCCCCTGTGGAGTGTTATTGTGGGGGAGATGATAAGTCCTAGTGTTTTTGCCTGATGGGCCCTATCTCAGAGGGCATCGGTGAGATATGCAGACCTCACCCACTAGCACTCTGTCCACTAGGTCTGTAGTGGGGTGTAATGGCAGTGTTTGAATTGCAAAGTGCCACACAATTCAGAATTGAGGGGATTTTATGGGGCTTAACAACACTGAGGGAGTCTGTTCTAGACGGAAATGTAGACTCCCGTGTCCCAAGTCTATCAGTAGTAGTGTTGTAAGTGATTTATAAGTGATTTATAAAAGCAGGTGGATGTGCTTTTAATATCCAATACATCAAAATGTTTTGGGTTTGTTTGCCTCATACGGAGCATAAACTTCACATCAAGTGTGTGATTTGTAATATGAGAAAGAGCATGAAGATCCATTGTTTTGGCATGTCACAGGTCAACAGCAGAGAGCTGCTGCTGCTCATTGACACCCCACTGAAGGTCACTACAGTAGGTGCCTGTTGTTTGTACTGGAGGTGGGGACAGCAGTCTGGTCTCTGACCTCAACTCCCACTGATCTAAATATATAGACCCCTCATTACATTGCTGCTGGATTCATCTGTATGAAATCTGAGATATATCTACCCCTCTGCCTCCCTCTCTCTCTCTCTACCAGACACAAACACACTCATAACCAAGCATGCACAAGCTCACACAAATATGGCACAATCTTACCTCTAAATCGGTAATATCTCCACATCTATTTAAACACACCCGTCCAAAACACACACGTACAGTATGTGAGTGAAAACAGACACGCATACATATACATTCAAACTCTCTCAGGCTTTATGCATTATGCATTATTGGACACATACACCGGCAAACACACACGCTCAAACACTTCCCACACCTGCACACACTTAAGCACGAGGCGCAGGTGTGCATTTTTGACTCTCCCTTCTCAGTCTGGTGCCGACCGTCAAAATCACAGCCAGCACCACTAGACCAGAGTGAAGATTGGGGAGGTGGTGTTGGTGGGGGAGGAGGGGGGCTGTTGTGTTGCCAGCGTACCATGTGTGCCAGCTCCTCGACTGACTCCTAACCCATATGGCTCGACTGACTCCCTAACCTCCCCCAAATCTGACTGTGGAAACATACTGCATTAGCACTTCTCCCTGCACCTGGCTGTGGCTGAAGAGACAATTATGTACATTAGCAGACAACTGCAAAATACCTCATCTCACAACAACCAACGAGGGGAGTGGTGGTGGTTGGGGGAGGGGAGGGGAGGGGGGGTAGTTTAGGTTAGGGTAGTTGTAAAGTGAAGACGTCACCCAATGACGTCACATAGTGTTCTCATGTAATGTTGCCATTTTACAACTCTTTCTGATGAGCAGGTGAATCAAGGTGAAAGTTGATTTGTGGGGTTTGGCTAAATTAATGACACTACTTTAATCGTGCTTCCTGTTTGTTTCTACCTCATTGAGTTAGTGTGTTGAAATAGAATCGGTTTTGTTTATCTAGCCTAGGGTGTGATGAATGCAGCCATGAGTTGGAACCTGATAACTCTGATCCTCGATAAGATTACCAATCTGAAAATGATCACTTTATGATTAAAAGTGTACATCGGAGTAAACAATATGTTTTGCTTACATATTTTCATCAGGAATGAGAATGATCTTCATCGGGTTAAATGTAGCATTTAATGGGTTAAACTTGGAGGGATGGAGTTTTCCTGTCTTGGGGACGGGTGGAGGAGCATTGACGTTTGGATGCTAACAAACCCTCAAGTCAAGCTGTAACAAAAGAGCTTGTAACCTTATTTCAAGAGATGCAAAAAAACACAAGGTAAAAGGAAAATTAGAAGTTAGAGAGACGGGGGATCATAAACAACAATATCAGTATCTTAGGCTGGCATGGCTGCACATCTGTAGGTCTCAGTTTTTCCTTTCTTTCTTTCTTTCTTTCTTTCTTTCTTTCTTTCTTTCTTTCTTTCTTTCTTTCTTTCTTTCTTTCTTTCTTTCTTTCTTTCTTTTTCTCTCTCTCTCTCTCTCTCTCTCTCTCTCTCTCTCTCTCTCTCTCTCTCTCTCTCTCTCTCTCTCTGTCTCTATCACTACCTCGCTCGCTCTGTCTGTCTCTCTGTCACTCTGTCTGTGCTGTTTGGCCACCTGGTCCAGCGAGGAATCGCTGTTGCCCTGGGAACAAAGCACTGCATCTCTCTCTTCAGAGCAGGAAGTTGGGCCCTGGCCAGTGGTGGAAAATCTAAACGCATAATGTAACATATCTTTACCTTACATGAACTCTGAGGAGGACTAACAGCTATGAGCAAACACAGAAAGTGTATGTGTGTGTGTGTGTCCTGAGATTCTTGTGAGGGTCTGCTGGCTGTGGCTGTAGGTCATACTGAGAGTAGTGTGGAGAGCAGGGCAGGGCCTTTGGTAGTAGTCAAACACAAATAGCTGCTGCTACTCCACTATGTGGAAAAGGTATCCACAGTACTCTGAACTGAACTTCACTGTTGGGCCTTTGAAAATGACTTCAAGCCAGGGTGAGCTTTTGACATGGAAACTTTTCAATTTGGATGGAAAATGTTATTCCCCTTCAGTGAAAAAAACAAAATAAATAAATATGCAATACTTTAAGGTTTACGTTAAGTAGGCTACAGCCAGACATTCACGTCACATAAAGTTTACTTTTGTCAAACATACAGATTGTATGTAACAACAATGCATGAAGGAAAACAAGGTCAAGCCGACATATGTCACCCCCAGGTTCAATGGGGACTTCATGACATCACTGTTGTAGCTCAAGGAACTGTGTCCCAACTCGCACTATGTTTTCACAAAGTGGGAAAAAGCTTCTCCTTCAAACATATGCAGGAGTTTTGAACACCAGCGTTGCATTGCTCCCTGATCAGCCCTTTCCCATACTTAGTAAGATGTCTGGTTGTTTGAGGTATCATTTATTTTAAAGCACTTTCTCATGTGACCACTCACGATCTGAATGGAGAAACAATGTGCTCTTGTCGTGGTCTCAGTTTTTAGTGCTTTGTTGAAAAGAAGATGAGGAAAAAACTACAACCCCTGTCTAAAGTGTTAAGTTTATATCTGTCTTTTTGGCACAGGATGTCTTGAGAATAACCTTGTAAAAACCAAACACGTATCATTATCGTCATCAGTTAAGTTACTTTTTGCCATCTGCAGCATATTATGGGGACTGTCAAGTCTAGACATGATGGATCCAATGGTGTTGAATATCTACATCAAATCCCTACACGTTTGTTTTCATTTGTCATGTCATGTCTTTTCCATTACCCAAATAAGGATAGTTCCCGACTTGGAGTTAGGACTTGTGGGGACCGCAATTCCCTGTATGTCCCGGTCATGCTACTGAAATGTATGATACGTGTGAGTAAGAATGGCTTAGGTGGGTGCAGAGGTGTACATTATAGTGGGGTTTTAAGTTAGAGATTTATGTTCATCATCTTTAAGACTAGATGGAAGAGCTCCTGACCAAAAGACGTCTGTAGTTGATCTGTTCTGTAGGATTTGCTTGAGTTAGCTGTGTGTATGTTTGACTGTGTAACCGGGGTCAATGTGCTGCTAACAGCTTAGCTGGGTTCGAACCAGTGGTCCTCTGCTTCACAACACACGTGACCGCCATTGACAATGCTCCAAAGGGTTGAGCCATTCAAAAGGTACCAATTTAATGGCTCGTTCCGCGACATTTCAAGCTAGCCGTGGAATGAGCTTACGACACGTTCTTAACGCCGTTACATTTGCATAGAACATGTTTGAGCCTGAGTGATTAAAGTATATGTTTCAATGAGCATTCAAGGGCAATGTGCATCCATCTTTAAAATCCAAAAAGTTTGCAGCAGCAACTGCTCAAAGTAAAAATAATCAAGGAGAAGAGAGTCTGTGTTTGGGCAATACAGTAGGTCGGTTAGCGCTCCAAGCCGTTCTTTTAACCAATGTGATTTGTTAGATTTCCCCCCCCCCCCATCAATCAACATGGTGCATATTTACTGTAACTGAGCTCTATGTATATTTGAGAAAGACTCTTTATAGCCATGGCTGGTTGTATTATTTTCTTGGAAGCGGAGTGTGATTAAAACAGACGATATAAGCGTATTGTATTTCCTAGGGGGCTGAAAGGAATGTGAATGCATCATAACCATATTACACTAGTTAGGAACTGTTTCTGTTGCCAAGTCAGTGGATACATGGGATACCCTCCCTAACAGTGGCTCTGCACAAACAGACAGAACCCAACCCAACTCCAACCAAAAACAGCCCCCAGAAAGATGTCTGCCTCCTCCGAATCCATTTGACATTTCTTGTTGTGAGAGAGAGAAGCATGTCGCTGGTGGGACTTTGGCCGGTACAATCCCTCCACTGTTAAAACAATGCTGCAGTTGTCTTCCATAACCTAATTACTCCCTCCAGGGGGAGAAAGGCAACAGCACAAATCCCAGAGTTAGGAGTTCTGATCTCCACCCTTAAAGAAAAGGCCTCATTCATTTCCCTCCACCACACAGAAGGTCTGTTTTCCATTGGTCTAGGATTGGGTTTAGTTTGATAGTTTAATTACAAACTATCATGATTTTGGAGTATAAAAGCTTTGTTTTATTTGGAATCTGCGCTGTGATCTCTTATGATCAGCTGCTATTGAGAATGAGGAGCACTTTCTGTATTACGCCTAGTAAAACTAGTTGGGGTTTTGATTGAGGTCATTTTAACATATCTGACCTCTTGTCCTCTGCCCATAATGTGTTTGAGCTGGAGATTAATCAGGATATCACTGTTATGCTCTTGTTGATACAGGCAGACAGACAATGTAAAGGCACCCAGAACCAACATGTCTTTCAGGTGCAACTTTTCTGTACAGCAGGCTAGGGAAAAAATAAAACATTGTTCTTTGTTTTTCATCACCTCCATCATTTACTAGCACTGGAAGGTTGCTGAAACGTTATTACAGTAATTGAACACAAGGAAGTCTCTACAGGAAGAAGGGAAAGGGATGTGGGCAGTAGCGTTTACCAATAGGAAAACAGTGTTCATGTCTCTCACCACCCAGAACATCACCCACCTCCTATTTCATTGGTTTTATTTATTTGTTCATGCGGACTCAGAAAACCAGAGCTGCCATTGTATGAAACAAGGCAAGTTTACTATTGGATAGCCTTTTTTTCAATGTTTATTGCTAACTCAGTCTGCTTAAAGAAGTCTCAGCATTTGGTTATCTGGGGCTTTTCCTTCTATTATGTGGCACAGACTTATAAACACAGAATAAATGAGTCATCATCTTCACATTCATTGACCAGAAGACTTTATAAGGATTTCTTTGGTTGATATTGGCATGAATACAATTCATCTGTCTATTAGTTAAGCCCCACAAAAATTCAGTTTAGTAACATTAGCTTTAGTAACATAAGTTTTCTTTGTTGTCAGTTGGTTCATGTAAATATAAGGGGTATGCTCTGATACAGTGAGCGCCTATACAGTATGTCCATGTAGGCCTACTCTATGAACAGGCCACACAAGGAGACCAGACAGTGGTGTGTCTCTGTGAGTGTTTGTGTTAGCCTGAGTTGCTTTCCTGTGCTGTGTGGGGCTGTGTCCGGCGTGTGTGGACCCCGGCCCTCATTGTCGGCATCCTCAACGCTCTTCCGCCCTAGAGGGGACGGCAGCAGAGGAGGCTTAACTTTGCTGACATGAAGGAGGCTCTTCCTTCAGTCTCTCTACTGGTTGATTAACCCTCTCAGCCTACCTGTCTGTCACTGGGACTAACCATGAAGCACGTCTGGGGTTCTAATCTCATGTTTGGTTCACCGCAACAACGACAATGATGACGATAGTACCAATATTACTCAGTTAGCATTTTATTTCAGATATATAGACATAATGTTTGAATGTTAATCGCATTAATGCACTTTCTCAAACCTCAAAGAGAACATTATTTTCTTTCTTGTTTAAATCTATGAAACAAGAAACAAACAAGTACCTGTCTTGTCTGTTAAAATACCTTCCATACTTTCCCCTGGATGATGAAAGAGAATTAAGTCATTATCACGTCAATGACTGCTAGATAATGGTACCTGTGGGTTATGTGAAGCGGCTCTATTTAATATCATCACAGGAATCATTTTCATCTCTTCCCTCCCTCCGTCTCTCCTCCATTTTAACCTCTCTCTCTCTCTCTCTCACACACACACACACACACACACACACACACACACACACACACACACACACACACACACACACACACACACACACACACACACATACTTCTTTCTCTCTTTCTCTGTCTTAGCAGAGGCAGTCCTTTATCAGACCTATTGCAGACACACCTACAGGAGTGTCCATGAGCCGCACCTCTATTAAACATACCCCCATTTGTGTAATATGCCCTCAGCGGTAGTAAAACAAAGTACAGGGTGTTTTGGCCTTACTCAAGAACTGTGCAGGTGTGACTGACTGCAGATCTGCAGGCCTCATGGAGGACTCGGAAGCAAAAGTCTAATTGCTGGTTCTCAGTTTCCTCATGTGAGAGAGAATGGTAGAGAGACAGAAAAATAGAGACAGAGGGGGAAGAGAAGGGCACAGACATGGAGGGTGAGACAGTGGGGGTTGTGAGTTTGGGATGGCGGCAAAGCATTTGCATAAAGGACAGGGCAGTGTGCCCGGCTGTGGAAAGGGTTGGCATCACGCCTCACCGACTGGCAGAGGGAAGACTGAAGAGAGAGAGAAAAAAATGAGAGATGGAGAAAGACAGAGAGGGGGGAGGGGGGGGGGGGGTAAATTTAGTCAATAGTGCATCCCTTGTTCAGAAAGAGGAGGGCCCTGGCTGTTGGCAGGAGAGCTGGATAAATCTCTAGTTTGATTGTGTGCTAGATTGCCCCTTTATTTCTTTGATTGCAAAGCGTTCAACACTCTGCAAGAGTAGTGTGCTTCCCTGTGTGCATGTGTGAGTTTTTTGTGCAAGCCGTGATTGTCTCCTCACTTGTTTCTCANCGACTGCCAGAGGGAAGACTGAAGAGAGAGAGAGAAAAAATGAGAGATGGAGAAAGACAGAGGGGGGGGGTAAATTTAGTCAATAGTGCATCCCTTGTTCAGAAAGAGGAGGGCCCTGGCTGTTGGCAGGAGAGCTGGATAAATCTCTAGTTTGATTGTGTGCTAGATTGCCTCTTTATTTCATTGATTGCAAAGCGTTCAACACTCTGCAAGAGTAGTGTGCATGTGTGAGTTTTATCTGCAAGCCGTTATTGTCTCCTCACATGTTTCTCAGTCTATATTTATATGTAATCAGTACATCTTGCAATTTAGAGTGGCTTGTAAAATGCTAACTCTTCCTAACCCTAAAGCACATTAATAAGCTGTATTATCCTCCATGGGTTCACAGCAGACCCTGGTCCAGAAAGTTCTACTGCCTTACCCATACCTAGCCGATGCAATACTAAATGCTAATTTACTGCATAGGCAAAAATATATCCTCAAGACAAATGGACCACAAAACAGACAAGGAGAACGAGCCATTTGCTGGTGGTCTCTCCCTGCCCTCCAATCAAAATCCGCCCAGTCCAAAGTGGGCTCTGCCCCCACAGACAACACTCCACGGGTCTGGCTCAATCAGAGAGGACCCCAGAGTCACAATGCTGCAGCCGCACTGGCTGCACTACTGATGATGTCATAGTAGTAGAGAGTGAAAGGACGATTATCTAGCATGGGCTTATTATTTCTGTCCCTGGGTATGACTAGCTTGTTACCCATAAAGCCTGTAGTTACGACGGAGACTGTAATGATGTGTCATACTGTACTCTCGGGGCATATGTGTTTTTTAATTACCAGACGTCTCTTTGATTTCTTATCCTGCACTGTTTGAAAGTGGAATAAAGCCCTTTAGCCTAGTTAAGCAGCAAGTTACCACATGAACGTGAGATCCCTCTTTTCATGTAGTGTTGAGATTCTGACATGTAGCGGATTCGTTTTAGACTGTGGCACATTGTTGAGATCTCTGGGCTCAGGAATGAGTCACAATGCTCATAAAAATTAAAGTTCTCCCAACTACGTGAATTGGGCCATAGAGATAACAGACTAGGCAATGTGCTATGAATTAAATCAGGCCCTATCAAGTAAAAAAATTACTTTAGATCTCTGAAACAACATTGCTTCTTGTGTCGGACATATTCAGTGAGCTGCCAAGTAAATTGTAATTTGCCATATATTTTAGCCTCGTAGACTATCGTTTGGCGGATTGTTACCAGGGTGTAAGGAACTGAATTGAGATTTAATTGGTGAATGGAACTGTGGACGTTATTTTCTGTGATGAATACACTTCAATTTCAATTCACAATGCCAGAACTGATTGCTAAACAGTCCTTCCTTTAGTGTAATCATGTCCTCCAGAGGTTCAGTGTTTCTTAATGGAGGTCGACAGCGGCTGGGAGGCTGCGGCCCATCGACGGCTCTCTGAGGAGATAAACATGTTGTTTGGTGCAGAGTCAGCCAGCCTGTCACAGCACGGCGAGCCGCCAGCACCGTCACTGAAAGCAGGGCGGTGGTTTCCCTATTCAACTAAACATTCTTTCTAGACAGCGGCGTGGGTCTAGGGGGAAGAGGAGGGACAGGAGAGGAGGGGGGAGGGCATGTGATGAGATTCAAGTGGAAACCTCAAGTGCTACTACTGCCCCCGTCATGAAGTCAGACCTTGTGGTGATATGCCTTGTCCTCTGTACAGTTGGTGTCTCACCTGTTTTAAAGGGCCTACTCACTAGTATGACATCATTAGCCATCATCAGTATTGTTCTCTATGTAAACATACTCATATATTTCTAAATTTGTTTAAAATATTTTCCTGCACACCCTGTCAATAATATCCCATCGTTTCTCTGGAACACGAAACAAGTTTCAGCCTGTGTTATAACTAAAGGCAGAATAATATCAATTTGATATCTCTGTATACTATTACAAAAACAAAATGGTTTAGATCATTGGGTTAACCTGGATCTCAATATTTTCAGAAAGGTTTCAGGTCTTGACATGGCACACCAAAACATTTTAATGTTAATTCAGGCCGGATGCTGTTTGCTTAATGATCCTTGGCTTGATTTGTTTTTTAAAGCTCAAGATAAATCTTCTGGGGAGTCTATTGGAACCATACCTCGATATCTAACACCGCTTCATGAGTACTCCAGTCAACTATGTGGTAGTGCAGTGTGATATACAGTTGAAGTCAGAAGTTTACATACACTTAGGTTGGAGTCATTAAAACTCGTTTTTGAACCACTCCACAAATTTCTTGTTAACAAACTATAGTTTTGGCAAGTCGGTTAGGACATCTACTTTGTGCGTGACACAAGTAATTTTTCCAATAATTGTTTACAGACTGATTATTTCACTTAGAATTCCCTGTATCACAATTCCAGTGGGTCACAAGTTTACATGCACAAAGTTGACTGTGCCTTTAAACAACTTGGAAAATTCCAGAAAATTATGTCATGACTTTAGAAGCTTCTGATAGGCTAATTTACATAATTTGAGTCAATTGGAGGTGTACCTGTGGATGTATTTCAAGGCCTACCTTCCAACTCACTGCCTCTTTGCTTGACATCATGGGAAAATCAAAAGAAATCAGCTAAGACCTCAGAAAACAAATTGTAGACCTCCACAAGTCTGGTTCATCCTTGGGAGAAATTTCCAAACACCTGAAGGTACACGTTCATCTGTACAAACAATAGTATGCAAGTATAAACACCATGGGACCACGCAGCCATCATACCGCTCAGGTAGGAGACGCGTTCTGTCTCCTAGAGATTAACGTACTTTGGTGAGAAAAGTGCAAATCAATCCCAGAACAACAGAAAAGGACCTTGTGAAGATGTTGGAGGAAACAGGTACAAAAGTATCTATATCCACAGTTAAACGAGTCCTATATCGACATAACCTGAAAGGCCGCTCTGCAAGGAAGAAGCCACTGCTCCAATACCGCCATAAAAAGGCCAGACTACAGTTTGCAACTGCACATGGGGACAAAGATCGTACTTTTTGGAGAAATGTCCTCTGGTCTGATGAAACAAAAATAGAACTGTTTGGCCATAATGACCATCGTTATGTTTGGAGGAAAAAGGGGGAGGCTTGAATGCCGAAGAACACCATCCCAACCGTTAAGCACGGGAGTGGCAGCATCATGTTGTGAGGGTGCTTTGCTGCAGGAGGGACTGGTGCACTTCACAAAATAGATGGCATCATGTGGAAGGAAAATGTTGTGGATATATTGAAGCAACATCTCAAGACATCAGTCAGGAAGTTAAAGCTTGGTCGCAAATGGGTCTTCCAAATGGACAATGACCCCAAGCATACTTCCAAAGTTGTGGCAAAATGGCTTAAGGACAACACAGTCAAGGTATTGGAGTGGCCATCACAAAGCCCTGACCTCAATCCTATAGAAAATTTGTGAGCAGAACTGAAAAAGCGCGTGTGAGCAAGGAGGCTTACAAACCTGACTCAGTTACACCAGCTCTGTCAGGAGGAATGGGCCAAAATTCACCCAACCTATTGTGGGAAGCTTGTGGAAGGCTACCCAAAACGTTTGACCCAAGTTTAAATTGTTTAAGGCAATGCTACCAAATACTAATTGAGTGTATGTAAACTTCTGACCCACTGGGAATGTGATGAAAGAAACAAAAGCTGAAATAAATCATTCTATCTACTATTATTCTGACATTTCACATTCTTAAAATGAAGTGGTGATCCTAACTGACCTAAAACAGGGAATTTTTACTAGGATTAAATGTCAGGAATTGTGAAAAACTGAGTTTAAATGAATTTGGCTAAAGTGTATGTAAACTTCCGACTTCAACTGTAGATGTCAGTGGTACTGTGGAGTGGGCTGGGGAGAGGGGAGGTGGTGGTAGTACTAGCCCCTGCAGCAGCGTGGCTGTGAGGTGACGACCCTGCGTGGGGCTGGAATGTGCGTGCGTGCCTCCCGCTGATGGCTCCCCAGCCAACCCTGGGCCTGTGAGCACCCTGCCACCACAAATTGCTTGCAGATTTTTCACACATAGTAACGCGCTGGTTTGTAATCTGAGATAATTACAACGAACGCTAGCGCTGTGCATCAAAAGTCTTTACACATCACTTGCTTGCCCACAGAGAGAGTAAGATTGTGGGGAGGGTTTTGCTTTTTTTCCCTTTAAGTCGAATTTTCACTCTCTCCTTTTTTTTCTGGTTTAATGGTTAACAGAAATGATTATGCTGATTACAATGGAGACTTACGAGGCTGGCACTCTACTCACACTGAAGCCTACACTAATCACAATGAAAAACACTGGAGGTGAATGGGGGGCTCAGTAAAGCTTTAGCCTATGTCCTCAATCCCGACAGAAATACATTGGAACCCAGATGCGGTAGCTGATAGTGAGGTATTGGGAGGTGAATGGATGGCACTGGTACTTACAGAGATTAATGTGTTAAAACAGAGGATTGACTGGACTTCGGATGAGATCAATAGGAAAGTAGGGGTGTGGGTGCGTGGGAGAACATGCTGACTGACATCAGTGTGCCAGTGTCAGTGTTGGCATGTGCAGCCTTTGTCCCTGACTCACCTGCACCCTCAGAGCCATGTAGAGACTGAACCCAAGGAGGGTATGCCAATGGGGGAAGGGGCAGACCAGACTGACATGCTTACTTGTGGTAGAAGCCAGGCAAGGACACACACCTACTACCCTCTGTGAATGGCAAGCCTGTATGAATGGCAACTTGAGTGTATATGCCACTTTGTGTATATGACGTTCATGTCTGCGGATGTGTTGGTAGTTTAGAGTCTATATGTTACATGTCGTAACGGCCCCATGGGCCGTTCTGGCTCTGACAAGGCTTACTTACTTAGGTTACATGTACATATTTGCACACAAGTCTGTGCATATAATTTGGATGTCCCTGAAGTGATGGTGTGTTAGTACACTGGCATGCCTACGTGCCTGGGCTGGCATGGCACCCCCCTGCGGCCATGTGTCTCTCACTCACCCAGGAGCTGCTGCATGTGTCTGCCTGGCTGACTAGGCCTCCACTGCCACCCGCCAAACCTCCTCTCCTCTGGCCCGGCAGGTCAGGGTCTGCCAGCATCCAGGGTCAGGGACACTCAGCTGGTCAGGGGAGGACAGCAGTGAGCCACACCAGGCCCACATCTCTCTAATGAAGAGACAGGCTCTCAGGTTATCCAGACAGACCGTGGCATAATTGGTCTAATGAGATGAGAATGAGGCCTGTGCTACTCAGGTATCTTTCTACTGTGGTTAATGGGTTGTCTGGTTGTCTGACAGAAGACTAAGTTGTTGTTTGTATGGTCAGAAACATTTCAGATTGTTCTATTTGGCAAAAAGACATGTTTATGCATCATCCTTGATCCTAGAAAATTGTATTCTGTTGTAAAACGTGTAATACTGCAATACATCTATTATCAAAATATAGACCTATAGCCTAATGTTGTTAATGTATTCAGTTGAATTGTACATTTTTGGAAATTGTTATATAAAAATGCATTTTGGGCGGTATTTTAGGTCTGCCACCACTTCGTCAGACGCAATTCTCCTTGGAGAGCCTATTCATTTTAAGCAAGGCTATTGTGAAATTATTGCATAGAACACAGTAACGGAAAGTTGACGATTGCATTTTTACCACAATGTTTTATAGAGATTGCAGTCGATTTCCTTTACTCTGCTAAATAGACATATCCCACTGGGCAAAATCTGGTTGAATCAACGTTGTTTCAACGTCATTTCAATAAAATTATTAAGTCAATGTGATGACGTTGAATTAACGTGGACAACTAATTGGATTTGCAAAAAGTAATCAACGTAAGGCAATTGCGTATTTTTTACACCCTACTTTTACCCTATATTTCTTGTTGATTTAATAGTGAATTCACTTACTCAACCAAATGTAATTTAAAATTAGACGTTGAACTGATGTCTGTGCCCAGTGGGATGGGCCTGCCTGAAGTATGAGACAACCGCATATCTTATCTGTCCGTTTAAAATGTCGGATAATGAGCCCAATATTGCTATTGGAAACACAGATACACTGTATAATTTCATTGTTTTATTACCTTTATGAATTTGTATTATTCACATGTCGCTAACGCATGATCACTGATAGGCTACCTGCCCCTTCTGTAAATGCTTTAAATGTAGAGTCCCTCCCCGTCGTCTACTCTGCTAATGGCCATCTCTAAAGTAGCAGAGGTGTTCATTGGAGACCTCTCCACACCACTCTCACGTTGTGAGAGAAAAACAAACTTTATGTTTCAAGTGGATGATTCACCATATAGGTATCCAGCAAGTAATGACAATGACACCACTCGTCTGTTCTCAAAGTTAGAGAATAGGCTGCTGCAACTTTTTGTGCTCAGCTCTGCTCTGCGTACAGGGACTCGCACGCTCTGTGGAACAAATCATCCCCTGACATCGCTGTCCATGTTTCCCTAAAGCCAACGAATAAAACCCCTTATGTATCCGATGCACACAAATGGCATCCAAGTAGGCCTACTAAATGTTTTAAAAGAAAAATGGATGGTTGTCAAACGCGTAAATTAGCAAAGGTTTAATTTACTGTAGTTTACTCAACGCTGTGCTGCCTGCACTCATTGCCTATTCGTTTTCAAAGAACGTTTCATTGCTGCCTTGGTGTAGGTTTGCACTAAATCAGACAATAATAAAATATAAAACATTTTGTTGGAGTTCATTGGAAAGGAGTGCTTAGAAGAGATGTGAGTATTTTGTTCCCTTTCCTCTAGTCTTGGATATATTGTTTTAAGAGCATTTACAAGAAGTTCAATGCAGATAATGATTATACAAAATCAAATTTCACATTATGTACAAATTCTTTAAATGTTTATGCTAATGAAGTTTCTCTTCAGGTTCGTACAAAATTGGGTGTATTTGTATTGAAGTACTGTTATTGTTAATATTTTGTCACCATAGATTATGCTTAACGCATAAAAAAATTGCGGATTTGAAGATAACAACGAAAAAAAAAGTTTAGATTTTGAAAAGTGATAGGAGTATAAATTATATATTTTAGTTAGGCTATAAAGGAGCACATTCTGGGATTTTAAAGGTGTTTGTTGGTTTTTCGATTATTAGCCTTTATATTTTCAATTTCCCGCTGTATGATGCAATCAAAATCGAAAACATTTGTTGAAAACATAAGGACTCTTTTAATTATTTTACAACAAATGATTTCATTACCTCCATATCACCCTAAACCTAAAGGTTTTTCTCTGCCAATGCATTTGCTGAATATGTTCATATCAACGAAAGTTGCACGCTTAGTCTAGACATAGGCCTATACATTTCCTAAGCATTTATACTTATGAATTTCCTTATCAAAATCAAATCAAATCAAATGTTATTGGTCGCATAGACATATTTAGCAGATGTATTGCAAGTGCTTGCTTGTGTTCCTAGCTCCAACAGTGCAGTATTATCTAACAATTCACAATGCACACAAATCTAAAAGTAAAATATTGGAATTAAGAAATATAGAAATATTAAGAACAGCAATGTCGGAGTGGCATTGACGAGAATACAGTAGAATACAGCATATACATATGAAATGAGTAAAACAGTATGTAAACATTATTAAAGTGACCAGTGTTCCATTATTAAAGTGACCAGTGTTCCATTATTAAAGTGACCAGTAGCATACAGGTGCTGGCGTTCCTCAAAATAAGTGAAATGTACAAGCAACACACTTTGCAACTTTCTGGATTAAACTTTGGAATACTTATCCAAAGTAGGCCTACTGATGTATGAAAAAAATAGACCAGAAATTGGAAAAACTGACATCTTCCTGACCTAACTAAAACATAATAGAAACTGCCAATCCATGTAGAAAGCCTATATTCTGTCTGAAATAAAACTAGGCATATGTTTTTTTTATGAAAGATTTATACAGCAGTCTAATTTATCCAATCCTGAGTTCAATGTTTCCTGATTTTCCATATAGACTTGTATAGACCTTCTTTTAAAATGCCAGTGAAAGAGTTAATCTGCACTTGGCAGGTCTCTTTCTGTCATCCAGACGCGAAAAGAATCGAGAAATAAAAGGCCAAAAGTGTTTCTCCATGGATGTAGTCACGTTGAACATTTGCTGTTCTGTTAATATAATACACATTGTTTTATTTGTTTAATTGAAACACTTTATTTTTGTAGAAATTTAATGTTTAACTTGTATGGGGCAACAAGTAGAATTGCCTATAACACGTGCCATGTGAGTGCAGACTATTCGCTTCTATGCTAAAATATTATATTCGCACAACTTGGAACTAAAGTTTTTGAGTAGGTTAATGAGCTACATTTGGTGTGTTGATTAACATGTTTTATGTCTTGTTTTTGAATAGGCCTAAATATATAGGCAATTGCTCTCCCATGAAAGGGCACATATCCCAATCAATATTCTCTTGAATTAACAAATCAACACATTTCAAATGGCCTATAAGCACACTGAAGTATTTGCATACACTATTCCCAACACTTACAGGGGTAAAGATAGTTTACTAATGAGTTTGGCCATTCAAGAGATTTCCCATCCGTGAATTATTCACTTTCTATACAGCCTACGCAATGCAGCGATTTGCATTGTAAAATTTAGTAGATTTTAGCCTGCCAGTTTGGATTTTTAGCTGCATTTATTTGTGGGTTCTTGGGTTTATTCTGCTATTATTAATTGAAACTGGATTTTACTGACGGTGACAAAGTGGCACAAATGGCTCGCTGGCGGGAATGCCAACCAGTCTTTCCAGCTCCTTCATTTCCATCGTCCTCTTGGCAGACTCCAATGATGATGTCTTCACTCTTTAAGCATTAATATTGTAAGTGCCTGCGTGAGGAAAAAACAGTGGCAGCATGTTTAATTGTCTTGGCCAAAGTCTTAACTTCACTACTTTTAATGAGTTTGAAATGCTTTTTCAATAGGCTAGATCATCATATTTTGAAATGTAGTCTACTGTGAATATGTGAAATCACTATAGAGGCATTTGGCCTATATCATACCATGGCCTGTCTGCTTGTTGTAACACAAGGCATCGTGGGGTTGTTAGTCAGGAGTTCGCACTGGTCTGTAGGCCTAATGTTTTTCGCGGTCTTTTAGGAACAGTCACGAGCAGCAGGTCTGGGTGGGGTCAAGTCTTCGTTGGATCAGAGCGTGAGCACAGCATGTTTCTGCTCCCTGTCAGTCCAGACATGTTGTTGAAAATCATGGCAAATAAATGAAATGAGAGACACAAAGGTAACAATTTAAGACACTGGTTGAAAATAGCGATACAAATGGCAGGGCTAGCTCAAGCAATTCAGCAGGTAGCCTGAGAGGAGCCATTTAGACGTTCTTTGAGTGAGTAAATACATGTAGGCCAATCATGTAAATGAACGAACATGTCTGTATGATAACACATTTAGCTTGAAAAAAATACAGTTATTGATATCCATAGACTGTACCTTGGCTCATTGGAGAATGTAACATGGTGCCAATGTAGGCTAGCATGTGTTGCCAATGTGAAGGCAGAGGCCTAGGCCCTAAGGTTTCAAATGGTTTAAGAAATATAGCTGTGAACAACATAACTGTTAGTGTTTTATTCATGTTAAAGGTCTATAGGTTTTATGTTTTTACTCTCACAATGCATGTATGGATTTGTCAGTTGAAACATCTGATGAAGTTATTAATAGGATTTGCAACAGAGAGCTAATAGAATGTTTTACATACAGTAAAGTGTTCTGGCACCATTTGAATGAATTGTATTCATAAAGAAATGCTAGCTACTTGCTGCAAGCCTTGTGCTGCAATTTGACTGTCTCTATATGAGGGATGTCAAACGCTCAGCCTGCTGCACAGACCTAATGGATGCTCTAGTTTAGAGCGCCTGGTTAAATTGTGCTCAGGAGCATTTTTTAAATCTTTAAATGGTTAAACTAGTGAGAAATATAGCCTATGTGATAATTGAAAAGACCTGTGAGTTTGCATCATTTACTATCATCCTAAATTAAGATCTAAAATTATTTTGCCATATCTAATTCATGTATATGACGCTACTTTCTATGATGTGGACAGTATGTGTTACTACATTATACAAGCTGACGTAATGGTTTATATTGTTCCTTTCTGTCCCTTTTTGAAACCTCTGAAATCGTAATTTTTTTACATTTAGCTCAACGTTAAATTACTTCACCAATCAGTGTGGATAGAGCAGCTTGCTATGGAGTGGGCAAGCTATTTACATGCATTGGACAGACACGAGATGTGTAGGGCGCGAGATGCAACAGAAATTTTGTAGGTGGGGAGAGAGCGAGAGTGGGTGGATGGGGAGTTGTTGTTATGACGTGCATTATCTGAATTAGGCTCACATAATTAGACCTATGGAGGAGCAGCTTCTATGGAGGAACTTTGAATGTCTTTGAACTTCAGAAAGTTGGCTTAACATTGGAACAGCTCGCTAGCTAGCTAACAAGCTTGTGTGTGCAGAGCGGCACCAGAATAAAAATGTCTTACCTTTTTGTTGTTAATAAATCCAATATGAAATGTGATAACTATTGTATCCTTAACTAGCATTGAAAAGGTTAATTCTTTCTTCTCTAATTAAAAATCTCTCTCCCTAATTTCTGAATCACGTTTGCAATGTCAGTAGGCTACTAGACTTTGCTTCTTCGGAGGGGGAGGGGCCTACACACACACACACACACACACACACACACACACACACACACACACACACACACACACACACACACACACACACACACACACACACACACACACACACACTGGCAAAGATTTTCAGCTGGCAGGCAGACACTGGAATACATTTCTGAGTGACAGGTGCTTTGCATATGCAATTTGTTGCAAAATGCCGTTATTAACCGGTTCCCATGCAATAACGGTTCTGTTTTGGAACAGTATAGATCACTTTCTTTCACAGTTCTGATTCTGTTCCTCAAAAAATTCTGTTATTTTCCGGTTTGCGGTTCTAGTCCCTGAACCGGTTCCAACCGCTGTGTGCAACCCCCCCTCTCGCACAATTGATTTCAATGTGATAATCAATGAGTGATTGACAAAACAGTGTTGCATTTCTCTTTATGTTTTGGTGACCCCCGAATCAAAATACAACATTCCAAACTGTAGCTGACTGTGTTCTGCAGGTTGTCCTCTATCCAGTGATGTGGTTTTTGTGTTGTGGTAGTTTCAACAACAGATTGTACAATATTAGGAGGATATACAGTATATACATATATATACACTACCGTTCACAAGTTTGGGGTCACTTTTTTGTCCATTAAAATTACATCAAATTGATCAGAAATACAATGTAGATATTGTTAATGTTGTAAATGACTATTGTAGCTGGAAACAGCAGATATATAATTGAATATCTACTTAGGCGTACAGAGGCCCATTATCAGCGACCCTCACTCCAGTGTTCCAATGGCACGTTGCGTTAGCTAATCCAAGTTTATCATTTTAAAAGGCCTTCTTTAGACTAGTTGAGTATCTGGAGCATCAGCATTTGTGGGTTCGATTACAGGCTCAAAACTAGTCTACTAGTCTAAATAAGGCCAGTTTTATTGCTTCTTTAATCAGGCCAACAGTTTTCAGCTGTGCTAACATAATTGCAAAAGGGTTTTCTAATGATCAATTAGCCTTTTAAAATGATAAACTTGGATTAGCTAACACAACATGCCGTTGGAACACAGGAGAGTGATGGTTGCTGATAATGGGCCTCTGTACGCCTATGTAGATATTCCATAGAAAATCTGCTGTTTCCAGCCACAATAGTCATTTACAACATTAACAATGTTTACACTGTATTTCTGATCAATTTTATATTATTTTAATGGACAAAAAAAATTGCTTTTCTTTAAAAAACAAGGACATTTCTAAGTGACCCCAAACATTTGAACGGTAGTGTATATATATATATATATATATATATATATATATATATATATATATATATATATATATATATATATATATAATAGGCTACAGTAAGCTACTAAATAACATTTCCAGTGGCACACTGACTCACCTAATGATGAAGATGAAGCTATAGGCTAGTCACGGTGATGGTCATGGCAATAGCCTATCTCAAGATGAACTACTTTGAAAAACAGTGCTGCTGGTCGCAATTTTTTTTCCTGCGATTGTATTTTGAAATGTGCAAAAGGCAAACCTACAGCCGCAACAAACCATAGAAATATAATCCATATATGTCTGTTCTCATTCAAATCAGGACTGGCAGCCATTGCTAATGTATTCATGAGTTTAACAGTCAAATTGCCAGAGTAAGAAGTTCCGAAACCCTTCTATGTCAATGGCCACAATGCAGCAAGCTGCATATTTGGCACGCATGCTGCACAAACTGCGGCCTTCCCGATTGTAGGTATACAGATAACTGCCAAAATAATGGAAACACTTGAGTAAATGAGGGATACAAAGTATATGTTATGGTGTGGGGTGCATTTTCCTGGCATGGTTTAGGTCCACTTGTAGAATCTATGCCAAGGTGCATTGAAGGTGGTCTGGCAACTCTTGGTGGCCTAACACTCTTTTAAGACACGTTATGTTGGTGTTTCCTTTATTTTGGCAGTTACCTGTATGCGCTTGTGATAACACTTAATCCACAGTTATTTCTTAGAAACTATTGATCCTCTGTGGCTAAATTATGCTCTCTGGTGTATTTTGAATATTGAGAGTGGACCCAGCCCCTGACTCACACACTTGACCAGTCACATTTATTTATTCTGCAGTTTATTTGTATTTTTTGTATTAATCAGTTACCCAATCAAGTCAGGGCCCCCCAGTTACCCATGTGGGCCCCCTACGTGCTGTGATTGATTTCTTTTGATGATATATCATAAATCACCAAAACAGATTTGCGATGCCTACTCTAGTAAGAGGCTGAAAATAGCACTTGCTTATTTTTTATAGAGAGGTGAGGTAGGCTGTAGTTTTCAAAATTCCGCTACTAAAGAATGAAATTGGGAGCAGTGGCTGGCTGACATAATTGATTATTGAATAACAAAACAAGAGATACTGAAGATATGTAGGAAAGAAATATAGCTAATTACTGAGGGTTTATTTGTTGTTTTATGTGGGTAGGTAGGAGATCATCATTGAAACAGAGCACTGCTGACAATAAAGGTTGTACACCTTAAAGGACAAGTGCAGTAAAAAAAAAAAATCTGTGTTTTATATATATTTCCACACTATGTGGAATAATATTGTGAAAATAATGATAATGTCCTTTTAAGTGTAAGAGCTGTTAAAAAAAAAGACAGCCTGAAATTTCAGCCTGTTTTGGTGGGATGGAGTTTTGGCCTGCAATGTGACATCACCTGGCGGTAAATTAGTTAATAGACCAATAACAAACCCACTAGGCACAGACATCAATTCAACGTCTATTCCACATTGGTTCAACATAATTTCATTCAAATGGAATGGCAACAATGTTGATTCAATCAGTGTGTGCCCAGTGTGAATACAGTTCCAAACCTCTCTGCCAATAACAGCTAGTTTTCAGTTTTCCCTTCCTCACTCAGACCACTCCCAGACAGTCCTAGAAAAATTCTTGCATGAGAAATTGCTCTTTGCTAAGAAGCATTTTTTTTTTTTTTTTTTACCATTTTAATTGAAACAATCACAGTAATGTACTTAATTGTTACTCAGAAATTATATAATATTGAGATAAAAACGGCTTCATTGGACTTTTAAAACCACATCACAGTTTTGAATGTGGGATATTTGCATGATTCAATTGTATCTGCTGTAGTGCTTCACAGGATGATTATGGTTTTAACAAAAAATTTGCTCTTGCAAGGACTTTGAACCGCAAAGCGTTGCCCAGTGGTATCATCTATAAATTCTTAACCACCACACAGATAGTCTACTTTGCTTAGGTCCCTGTACTGGAAACCACTCCTTTCTTTCATGAAGGCCTAAACCGTTATTGTCTTGATTTCCAGATAGTGTCTCATCTTTTGTTCTCCCTGTATCAATATCCTGTTATTTTTGTGTGTGTGAGTCTTTGTATTTTATGCACGTATGCAGGTACATTTGCTCAGCACTCTCTCTCTCTCTCTCTCTCTCTCTCTCTCTCTCTCTCTCTCTCTCTCTCTCTCTTTCTCTCACCCTATAAAGTATGTGTATCTTCAATTGAGATGTTCCTCTTATTTTAATGAGCTTTGTCTGTCTTTTGTTAGATGCTCATCGTGTTCTGCAACAATGGGTATTAAAGAAAGCAACAGAAATTGAACAGAAACCCAGGGATATATTGTCCTTTATGGGTGTGAGCCAGACCATCTTGAAGCCAACTACTAAATGCTGGTGTGATGCTGTCTTCATCGTTCTAAGATTAAGCAGAAATAGTGCATGATACTGCAGCATATTAACTAGAGATTAGATTATATCGGTAGTACAGAGTGAGCGTGCACTAATACAAATGTGTTTTACATCATCTTTGTTGCAAATGGTGGACCAGAAATAGAAACGTTCTTCCATTTTGCAGCAATTACAAACCCTGCAAACCCAACCCAAAGAACAATAAGACATCCACTTATTCAGACCCTTACAGATGCCTCTGCAAACTGTCCAGCTGTTGTAGAAGAATGAGATGCATCATGGAGGCAAGGCACTCATTATTAGTAACAAGCATGGACGACACAGCCATTGGAGGCTTTTGAGAAATAAAGCTCAATGATTTATCTGCAGACTCTCCTGTTTTTGGACTGGTGTTGATGAGATTGGGCTGAAAGCGCCATAGCGACAGTTATACCGGAACAGTACCCATTTCCCACCGTTGTATTTCTCGTTTTCCTATTCGATATGTTGGTGTTCCTCCTTTTACCCTCCGTAATAGACATGCAGTGTACTGTATATGCTTTGGTTTTAAAGCACCCAGCGATACATTGATGCATCTTCTCTCAGGGTGGGAAAAAGGGTGGGTTTGTTTCCCCCTCTTTGTTCCTGTGGTAAATCCAAGACCAGCTGCCGGTTGTGGGGTCTGGTGGGATTTTGGAGCTGTGTGTTTTCTCTTGCCATCCTGTGCCAAGGTGGCGTTACGCAAGCAGAAAGAGAGGGTGGGGGTAGTGAGATGAGGCAATGGCGGCCATACTGGAAGCAGACTGAGGGTAGCTAAGATTGGTGTACGAGAAATACATGTCCCCTGAACTTTGCCTATGTGTCAGATAGGAACTTGTCGATTTGGCAAATTGTGCACTGTCGGACAGGACTGCGTACACTCTTTCTCTCCCTCTCTTGCTCTTGCTCTCCCTCTCTCATTCTCTCTTCGGCTCTATCCCTCTCTTTGCCACTAACCCCCCCCTCCTTTCTCCTTTCCCTCCCTTTCAGCTCTTGAAGCGAACGCATTGGCTGGGCTACAGGCATCTTGTTGCCAAATAGGTGGGCCCTACTCGTGTTGGCAAAGGCTCAAGCAATGGTTAGGGAAAGAACGCGGAGAGGACGAGAGACGGCGAGAGAGAAACAGAGAGAGAAAGAGAGAGAGTTGGAGAGAAAAGGGGAAAAAAGAAGCAGCACTCGGCTTTGCCAGCGGTCGTACGCGCTCGTCCAACATTGATTCTGTTCTCTCCTTTTTTTCCTATTCTGTGCTCTGCACTCCCCAGCCCCCCCGCCTGTGTGTGTGTCTCTCTGAGTCGTACGCGGGGCCCACAGATCTGAGCAAACACCACTACCAATTACGCTTTGCCAAGGATTTTTTGCTTTATTTCCTTCTTTTTTTGGGGGGGAAGCGCAAAAGAAGAGTGTTTATTTTAAGTGTGTCTATTCCAGTTATTATATTTAGATAATTTTTGTTCTTAAATACCATTCACTATTTCTATTTTTACCATATTTCCATTATTTCTCAATATTAGTTTTCTTCTCTTTAAATTTTGGTATTTTGTCTTTCCATCCCAGATTTAACCAGTGATCCTCTGCGGCATTACGCTGTGACCCCAGAACACCCGGGGGGGTATCTTGTTTTGTTTAACTTTGTTCCACTGCTTACTGTGGACTACTGGAGATTCCTGAGATCTTCTGCTAATTACCTTTTTTACCCTCAAGTTTTTTCTTCTGCACATTGTGTACACCCTGTCAAACCAGCACCTGCTGTACATTTGTGAGTGCGGGAAAAAAAGTGGTGTTGGAGAATTATTTTTCATTTTGAACGTTGTGCCAAATTTATGATGAAAGTGCAAAATGGTAACTACCAGACCGTCTGTCTACCTCTCGCAGTGTGTTTTTGTGGTGATTTCTGTCCGCTTTCAATTTGTTGTTGAAATGTGAGTCTAGTCAGACTTCTTTTGCATGGCAGCTGGAGAGATAGGAAATGGTATGGCAGATCTTTTATCAGCACATTTTAACAGTGGTCTTGTGGCGGCTAAGATTGGCGGTGAACGACCGGTGTGTGGCAACCCTGGCACAGGAACACTATGGCGAGATCTAGGCATTGTCGCTGAGCGATGTGTAGTGAAGGTATTATGGTATAGCTGAAGAACTTCTCCTTTACAGTGGATGTAAAAAAAAAAGTGTTTGCTCGCCTTGGCTTGAATTTTTTTTTATCTCTTTTGTCTTTTAAATGTCAATTTATCTGTTATTACAGTTTAATATAGTTTTTAAAGGTGCTTTCAGATTATAGTTTTTTGTAAGAAGGACAGGACCAGTAATTTACTATTTGCAATGTAATTGTATGTATGTACCTACAGTATTATTACATTTTGGATATGATTATTATGATTATGATTATTATGATTATGATTATTATTATCATTATTATGTCAGTTAGTGGTGTTGTTGGTAATGCTAGCCCTGTCTAAGTAAGTCGTTTCTGAACTGTATCCCCTCTATTGGCAGTGCATTAACATTCTATAGAAACAGGAATTATTTGGGGGAAAAATGTCAGTAAATTGCCTCATCGCTCTTCTATCTTCAGTAACTGATCTTCAGCTGCTTGCATGACAGCATACAGCATAAGAATAACAGAGCACCCTCTCTCTCTGTCTCTCTCACCCTCCGTTAGGATGAATTTCATCCCTTCATCGAGGCCCTTCTCCCCCATGTCCGTGCCTTCTCCTACACCTGGTTCAACCTGCAGGCCCGCAAACGCAAGTACTTCAAGAAGCACGAGAAGAGGATGACAAAGGATGAAGAACGCGCAGTGAAGGACGAGCTGCTGGGTGAGAAGCCCGAGATCAAGCAGAAGTGGGCATCGCGGCTGCTGGCCAAGCTCCGAAAGGACATCCGGCCCGAGTTCCGTGAGGACTTTGTGCTCACCATCACGGGCAAGAAGCCCCCCTGTTGTGTTCTCTCCAACCCTGACCAGAAGGGCAAGATCCGCCGTATCGACTGCCTGCGCCAGGCCGACAAGGTGTGGCGGCTGGACCTGGTGATGGTCATCCTGTTCAAGGGCAGCCCCCTGGAGAGCACGGACGGAGAGCGGCTGGTCAAGTCGCCCCAGTGCTCCAACCACGGACTGTGCGTCCAGCCCCACCACATTGGCGTGTCCGTCAAGGAGCTCGACCTCTACCTGGCCTACTTTGTCCACTCACCAGGTCAGCCTTACAGCTTTCTCTGTCTATTTCACACACACACACACACACACACACACACACACACACACACACACACACACACACACACACACACACACACACACACACACACACACACACACACACACACACACACACACACACACACACACACACAGGTCAGTTTGTAAGGCCTTTTGCAGCCACACCCTAAGCCTTGCCAAACCCTGCTCCTCCCCGTGCACCACCAGACCAAATGCTAGCCTGAGATAAATAAATAGAATTGCCACCAAATGTAACGCCTTATCAACATTACAACTATCATATAACACATTACACAACACATTTGACACCACAGACACACCGTTTAGTTTGTGTGTTGTTTTTGAGTTGTGTATGTGTCTTTAAATGTGTGCTTATCCAGAGATACATTTATTCAGGTGCTTGTGTGCAAATTTGTATGAATTCAAATATGCATGTTTAGGGGTGTGTTGTCTGTAAACAAACACATCTGCAAATGTGTTTGTCTCTGCGTGTGCTAATGTGAACAGTAATTGTCTGGCTATAAATGAGTGTCTTTAAGGCTGTTTTGTGTGTGTGTGTGTGTGTGTGTGTGTGTGTGTGTGTGGTGTGTGTGTGGTATGTGGTGTGTGTGTGTGTGTGTGGTGTGTGTGTGGTATGTGGTGTGTGTTTGTGTGTGTGTGTGTGTGTGGTGTGGTGTGTGTGTGTGTCAGTAGCAGTCTGCCGTGTGTCTGTGGGCTGAAGAGCGTGGTGACAGCTGGGCCAGTCCCAGGTTGTTTGGGAGGCAGGCGACTGAGGCAGGGAGAGCCTCCCCGTCTCCAGCCTCAGCCTCCCGCGCTCTATTCTCTCTGGCAACGCAGCCCACCTCACAGTCAGCCCTGCTTCGGTCGCTTCGCCAACACACACTCGCTCCCGCTCTCTCACACACACGTACACTCTCTCACACACTCCCTTATAGCTTATACACGGAGACTCCCATACGCTAATGCAAACACACCCACACACACATGAACACTGCATACAGAGACAACCCTTCTCTATATTAGCTCGTCAGTTTGGTTTAGTTTGTTTATGCACTTTTTTATTTGTCCAAATTCAACGCAGGTGTTTCCTCAACAAACTTTATATGATACTCTATAAGCAGTCCTTTTTCATCAGTTACTTGTATGGAACATGTGGATACTTACTTTGGAATGGAAAATGTAATGTTGAAATAGAGGAGACCCCGGTGTCAAGGAAATGTATAGTATATATTGAATTTTACGTTTCTCTTAGTCTGGTGGATGCACAGAGCCCTCCATGTCGTGGGGTCAAATGTTCCGCAGAGTTTTAAAGATGAATTTGTCGTTTTTTATATATTAGCTGTATAGATAGATAGCTTGTCTTTGGTATCTCTAAAATAATGCCACACTTTGTTTTGTAAATTATCTTAAATAATAATAGTAATAATAATATATTTTTTTCAATAATATATTTGAACCTGTCTCTGATTACACAATTTCATTTATCTTTTTCTATTCCATGACTTTGATCATGAGAAAAGCAATAAGGACTGCATGAAATAGTTTTGAGTCATGACATTGCACATTTTTCATGTTTATGAAGTAACCTTGCAATTTCTGTCTGACAATACATTTGCTTTTTGAAGATTTTGCTTTTGGCGTTCGTTATTTTCTATAACTGAACAGCCCACTGTGATTGTGCTGAAGCGAATCTTCCATTTGTTTTCTGTTTTTTCCTATTGTCGGTTAGCAATGAAACACTCAAGTGAAAAGTGTAGTCAGGTATGCTGTGGGTGCAGTTAGTTGATTGACTCAGGTATGGGCTGATGGAACCCTCACGTACGTAGAACCCTCTCCTGCGTCGGTTATCCATTAGTATAAGGCTAAAGAAACGTATTGTCTTACACCAGGCAAGCGTACAGTTACAGAGCCCTAATTCTGCTTCTTGGCACCGTGGTGCTGCAGGCCTCTGTGACAGAGTACCCCATGTCGTGTTCTTTTCAGTACAGTGTGTAACTCAGCGTCAGTTACCTGGGCCTCTGTGAGCTCGTCTTCCTGTTTCACAATGTGCTGCCGCTAACCCAAGCTCAGATTAGCTCCCTGTGAAGCCGCCCCTTAGAGCTTAGCTCTTTTACCCTGTGCCAGTATTCACCAGTCATCCCGATACTGTTTTACCCTTCAGTGTGTGTGTGTGTGTGTGTGTGTGTGTGTGTGAGTGTGTGTGTGCGTTTACGTATGTCAAGATTTATTTATTTTCTGAAACTTAAATGGTTGCTGCAGTTCAGCAAAATGAAATATAGCATTCCCTCACCCACTGGACACAGACGTCAGTTCAACGTCTAGTTTTGATTTACATTTGGTTGAGTTGTCAACTAACGTGAATTCAACGTAATTTGTTTTCCACAGTGTCATTGGATTTAGGTTAAAAGATGAGTAAAATAAGACATTCCCTTACATTAAGGACTTTTTGCCAATGCAATCAGTTTTCCACGTTGATTCAACGTCATCACATAGAATATTTTGGTTAAATGATGTGGAAACAACGTCAATTCAACCGTTTTATGCCCAGTGGGTTGGCTTTGTGCCTCTGTACAGGGTGGTATTCCGTCATAAATCATTGTTTTTTGATAC
>QNTS01001515.1:291312-310192 GCA_003317085.1 Hucho hucho
TACCTTTTGTTGAAATCGTTGTTTCCCTGCATCTTTGTCCACACTCATGTCAGAGAATAGAAAGTGTTTTAAAAGCTGAGTCTGAGCTGCCCTTGTTGGCAAATGCACAAGCCTTCCAGGCCTCCTCACTTCTACAGAGACGGCATAGAACTGTCGGCGGACAGCCATAGGCTCCACCTGGTTCTCCTGCCCGTAAGCTTCACCACCGTAACACCTCAACAGCAGCCCACACTCCCTCCACTGTACACTGCAAGAATGAAAAGTACCATCTTAAAAAGCATGAACCAGTAGAGCCTCTGAAGGAGATGGGGTTAAAAGTTCACTGAGTGTAGGGGAGAGAGGGGGAACAGTGAGTGGTTCCATTCTAACCTTTGGAGTGGCAACGTTTTTGTTTCATTCTTAGCTCCCTATCCCAGGGTGTCTGTGTCTTTCGGAAGCTATCAGAGTCCAGGCCTTATCAGTGCATCTGAGCCGTCGGTGTGCTACAGTTCTCCTGCCCACTGATGTCACCGTCGCCAGCTGCAGGTTTTTCCCCTGCAGTATGAGTGACAGGAGACTCCTCTCCTCCTCTGCAGTAGTGCTTTTGTCCAATTATAGACTTAGGCCTTATGGGCGGGACAGTGAGGGATAGCTATTACTGATCAAAGCAACTTACACTGCCGCTCCACAGCTGCAAGGCCCCTTATCAAAAGTATTTTAGACAAATACCTGGCTGTTCACGCAACATAATGCAATTGCATATAACCTGTGAGAGTCAGTCACCCAGGACTAGTTGTCCTGATGTAATTCCTGATGCTGCTGATGATAATGGTTTAGGGATGTGGAGGAAGAACAGGCTGAGCTCATCTTTGATCAGATGTTGAATAAAGCACGGCTCAGCCAGCCAGGCCCTGCCGAGGCCCAGCTCAGGTCACTGCGCCATGGGAAAAGTTCATGTTTTTGTGCAGTGTTCCATATTTGTCAGTCTGATGAATCGCCGCTGTTCCAGTATTAGTCATGTTTGGAGCGTGCTTCCTCTCATACGGCTCTCATTACTGATCTTTTATGTTAAAAAGATTTTTCTGAGTGAACCCCTAATCTGTCCACCATGCTAGGAGAGATCTTGTCCAGGGATGTGCATTGTTGGGTCGCTGACCTATGCCAGCCCCACGGTGCAGTGAACTCTGGTGCTGACCAGCCGGGACAACGAGCCCATCTCCATCTCCCAGACTCTCCATCTCGCAGACCACGGCAGAGAACAGAGAGAATGATTTAACCGAACCGAACGAAGAGAGTGAGAGCCTTGGAGACCGACAGAGACTTAAGACTTAACACCCTGTCAACCTTATCTATCGTACAGATTTAATACGGTTTGCACAATATCCTGAGCTTTAATAGGAGATAATGGTATTATCAGATTTTTCGAATTAATATGAAGTTGCCAAATATGACGCAGTATTTTATTTCCCCAAAAAATACAGCCAGCCCTTTGCGTCTTCGTCTTCGTCTATTATGAAGGCAGGCCTGGGAAGGTTTGGGGGTTGTAGATGGGCGTTGGTCCTATGTTCTCTGATTCTGCTGTTGCACCATTCTGTCTTACACTGTCTCTGTCCCTGTGCCCAGACACAGAGAGAGTGGGGATGGGACCACACGGTCATGTGGATTCTTTAAGTCTGGGTACGTCATGCTTTGGCCAAGAGTATTTGTCTCTCAGATATAGGGTGATGAAGGAAAAGCGGCGGACGTTAAAAGTATTTTAAAAAGAACCATGAGTTTTGCAGGAAAAAATATCTGCTCTTTTCCTTGGCCGATAAACAAACTGAACTGCAGACTTCTGGAAGAAGAACAGAACTGTGTTCCTCCAATGTTCTGGCATGGGTCTGTAACCCGGGCCGACAGAGAAATACTGAGAACCGGCGCGACGGGGGCCACATTCATCTCGTGTGAAAAACACCCCGTGAACGCTCTCAATGGAAAGTTTAATATACTGTTGTCATTTGAATAAATGCACCAATAATGTTTGAGCGTCGGTGAGCCACTCATGACAGAACAGTGTCATTGACACAGTGGCGTTTTTAATATGCAAAGGGTGCAGGGATCTCAAACAGCCTAGCTTGGCCCGTTTTCAGGGCCCTGGTTTTCCCAGTTCCCTTTTTGTGTGTGTGAGGAGCGCAGAGTGTATGGAATCCCTGGTAAACAGATTATTCCAAGGTGATAGGAATTCTGAGGAATAGATGAGAAGACTGAAACCGTTAGGCGGTCAGGATTGCAGTGACACTGCGCTCCTTAACCACTTTTACCCATAATTCCTCCATAATCACAGTGCATTTACTGGCTTGTTAGTACACGGACATACTTTATGACAGTGTCCTATTTTCTTTCTAAAAACAATACATTCACAGGGTCAAGTGCATAATATAACTGTCTCCTTGGTTTTAGCTGTCCTGAGAAAAAAGGTGTTTGTTTTTTAAATTGCACATTAGAAATAATTCATTATTTTATCGAAATGTTTATCTACAGTGACTGAGGATTGTAATGGTATACCCTTTTGGCAGCATTTTCTGTTAATTATCATTTTGTTTTTACTGATTTAAAATGGACACATATTTACCGGAAATACACGTTATAGCAAGCACAGCATCATGGGCACCGAAACATATACAATTGTTTGGTTGTCTCAGCCCTCCTTAAATATAATTTTGTTCATCTTCATCTGAATGAAAAGAGAGGGTAAAAGGAGGATGAGCTGGGATGTTTGTTTTTGTATTTTTTGTATAGTTTTTTTTGTCTCTAATGCTGTGTCGTCTCACTGCTTGATTTCTTATAGCCTTTTTGTACAGACGCCAGGCATGAAATCTGGCTGTCCCCAAAAACATATACCCACGCAGGAGGGGTGGACTGGCCTTTCTCAGCTCCCTGTGCCGAGGAGCGAGGGAGCGAGAGAAGGGATGAGAGCTGCCCGCCCAGTTCCCAGCCAGATTCTGATCCGCTCGCGCTCGGCCCAGTAGAGCAGAGCCGGGGAAAGGCTGCCCTGTAATTGGGACAGCTCTTTCCGTACGGAACCCGGGACAGTGGAGGCACAGACAGTCTGGGAATACTGATACGGGATCTCTGTATCAGTATGTATTTACTCCCTATCAAATTCTGCCATTTAAATAGGGTAGCAACATAGTTTTCCCCAATTTTTTTAATGAGAAGTCTAAATATTTCATTCTATATCTATTATTATGATTTATTGTATTATTGTTAGTGGTATTATTAGTAGTAATTGTGGCCATAGTGACATCACTCAGTCTAATATAATGTAAAAGAATAGCTCTAAATACAGATGATGCAAAATGCCATGGGGAAAACAAAGAGAGGCAGGGCAGAACTCAGTGTGGCTGGTTGGCAGCGTTTGGCACCCAAAGCTGCAGCTCTGTTTGGAAGGTGCCAGCTTTTCAAACCGCCACACAGCCTATGCCAGCCTCTCCTTCTGATCCTTTCTTTCTCTCGTTTTTAACCTTTTTTCGATGGTTTCGATGAACACTTCCCCCCTTCGCGGCCTCATCTCCCTCCGCCATGTCTGTGGCTTTTTTAGCGAGCCGACAGGAAATATCAGCGCTAAAATGTAGATGATATATTATTTTATATTTATTGACCTCTTTATATTTCATAATATAATCACCATTTTATCAAACAGTGATACATTGTGAGAATATTTTCATATTACTTTTTAGTGTTGATACTTTCAGTGTGATTGTGCTGTAAGGGATACTGGTCCAAAACAAAATGGAGGCTCATTCTCAGATCTTGCCCAATGAGAAAGGAGAATGACTTCATGCTAAATAACAAAATGGTATTTACTAAGTAACAACAGTAAACTGCATAGTAAACACGCTGTAAAAATAAATCTATATTCAAAATAACATAGTCATTCTTTATAGATTATTTTCCCAGCTGCTATAGTATTTTTTCACATCTCGCAGCTGAACAGGGAGAGGGAGAAGGTGGCTTGTGAGGGGGCGGGATGAGGGTTTGACAGGTGCACCCGAAAATAAAACAAATCACAATTGACGTGTGTTTGCATCTGCGAGCAAGCCTCAAATCCGTTTGGACAGAGACCTAGGCCTTCACGAAGAACATTCGGCCTGAATGATGTGGCTGGAATGACTCAATAATGATCAGAAAATTAGGCCCATTATTGACTTAGAGTAAACAGGCCTCTCTAAGTGTGAAAGGGCCCCATTCAGCAAGGACCAGGAGCACTGCTTCTTTCTTCCTTTTATGGATCCACCCACGGCCTCAAGAGACCCTCTTTTGTTCATTGAAATAACAGGGAATTGAGGGAGAGAGAGGTAAGGGCATCACTGCCTTTGGAGAACATGGTATGGGGGCACTGACATACAGTAACAATACAGCTATGTCTGTGTATTTAGGCATTCTACATATGGATAGAGCCTACAAGTTCTGTATGTATTGTAGAAACTGTAACTGGATGTAAAGTTTTTAATAGTTGGGCATGCTAATGCTATAATTACATTCCTAGCCCTGCAGACAAACACAGTTCTGTTTTAGTAGAATATTAACTGCCATTCAGTGATATCATGATGTTTAATTCTGTCTGTGTTGATGAGCTGAGATTCCCTGGCGGTCTCAGACCCTCTCTGGTTCCGCATCACTTAAAGGCGTGTGCGCCGTCGGAGCTCTGCCACACCAGCTGACAGCCAGGGGACGCAGGGTGTAAACTAGGTGCTAATGCATCCTTTTGCCTGTTTGTCGGTGCAAATGGTTTAATTAATGGGAATCGGATAAATAAATAAACCCGCTACGCCTCTGAGCAGCTGAAAAACAAACCCGCCTTTGACGAAGCAACAGAGAGAAGGAGACAGAGAGATATGGCCACTTTGAAACAGCACTTTTGATCATATCAAAACAATAATAGTATTTCCACTAGTTTTTTACTCTCTAAATGAATTAGTTAATAAACAATTGGCCATTCTTTTAGATACAGTAATTTAGTTATGATGGCATTGTGAGACTTGCTACTTAAATACTTACTTCTAAAACTCAAATCAGAAATGCTTCATGCTGATACTATACAGTTGTGTACAGTTATGAATGGGCAACATTTGACCAAGTGGCAACTGTCTATTTAATTTAGACTGCTCAGTTTCTGCTCATAACTGTTATAATGATTATTTTCTCATAAATGTACTCATGGTTGTGGGAGAATAGTATACAATAAAACGCATGCACACACACCTTTTTATTATTTTGTTGAGTCTGTGGAGGATTCATGCTATTCTACTGGGTTCTGCTGCCCAGTCCAGTCATTCCCTCCTTAAAGAGGAAACAGGGCTCAGCTCGACTCGGCTCTGGGCTCCGGCACAAAACCAGCTGACACTTTCACTTCATTTTGCCGTCTGTTTGCTTTTCAGATGGACCGGAGGCTCCATTTCACAGGCATCATTTGGGATGGTAACATTCTCATTATAACCGTCAACTGTCAACACTTCTGCACTCACCTATAATTTCCGACTCATTTGAATTCTTATTGGCAGT
Organism: Hucho hucho; assembly: GCA_003317085.1. Lineage (NCBI taxonomy): Eukaryota > Metazoa > Chordata > Actinopteri > Salmoniformes > Salmonidae > Hucho > Hucho hucho. The sequence continues at coordinate 296,836 of QNTS01001515.1, forward strand.
TCCAATGCATACATTTCATAAAAGAATGAAAAACAACATGTTTTTTTCACAAGCAATAAGAAACTATGGAGAAAATTAGAGCAGGAAGTAGCACGTTTATGAGATTGCACGGTTTGTTTGGCCGTGCATATTGGTGTATTTACTTATGAGCTCTCACATTTTGGAAGTCACCTCATTGTGTTTTAGGCTATTTAGTGTCTGAGGCCGGGCCTGCCCTTTTGATGCACACAACCATACCTGTGCTTTGAGTAATTGACCAGAAAGCCCCTGCAAGGTTTGCCATGGCCTTACCCCTGTTCCCTGCATACCTTTGCTGGTCGGTATCCAAGGTGCTTCTAGGACAGCTCCTATTGGCACACAGAGTGTAGTGCTGGGCTGTTGCTGTGGCACTCTGACCCGTAACGTAGGCAACCGCAGGGCACAGAGCTGCCAGAGGAATCCACTCTGATCTGTTTCATCCTATAGACAGAGCATTACTAACATGAATATGTCTGAATTCAAGCAGAAATGACAATACAGGAATACACACTCAAAGAGAAGATTCACTCCATCTTGGTCTCCTTTAGTCAAACCCATCTGAGGGATCTCTGAGACCCTGGTTCAGAGTTTAGCTTCAGTGCGCCTGTATACAAGACCTACGTTTGTTAATTGAATAACTTCTAAAGGTGCAGTAGTGACTATCCTAGGTGTCCCATCCTGTGCACACAGGAAGTGTCACAGTGTTTTGATGGCCCAGTTATGAGATTAGTTTAAATGCAGGGCCTATGAGAGAGCCTCCTCTCATGGGGCAGAGTTACTGTAGCGTTCAGAGCCACCCTTTGAAAATATTGTTATAGTTCATAAACATGAGGCTACATCTCTTTCCCTTTCATTTTTTAAAACTCAATCTGTTTTGTCCATCAAAACAACTGAGAGATCCCCAAAGATCTCAACTCCTATGAGTGAGTCTATGTATGTTTATGTGTATGTGTGTATGTGTGTGTGTGTGTGTGTGCGCATATTTGTGCATGGGCACATGTGTGCAATAGTGGCAGAGCAAGCGACAACAAACGGCATCTGTAGCACAGCATATGTGTGCCTGCTATTCTCCACAGTCTCCCAGTGCTCCCACTCACCCACCCAGCACCTGAACCCCAGTTTACACCTGGTGCCACACACACACACCACAACACAACACACACACCCCTAGCAGTGCACATACATGACCTTACAGTCCCTGGGTAGGCCCAGGACCTGGGATTCGCCTCACTGCTCGTACTGGGTGCCCCTGCCCTGAGTGGAGGGTGTACAGAACGGCTACAGCGGTGCCTGACTTGGTCCCCTCTACCGGTCCTAGACTGGGTGCAATCTGTCACCTCACTGGACTGGGAAACTTTTGTTGGTTTAGGTCCAATAACATATGGTATGTTTTGTCAGAATTCACTTTGAATTAAAATGGCCTTAGGGATAATGTTCAAATAATGGTCAAGTCAGGGATTCTTGATGTGCGATGTTTGTAGATCTCTTTGCCTTATAGTTTTTTGTGCTAACATGCGCTAGTTGCTGTATTATCTGACTCAGACCACCCTGCTCCAGAGTTGTACTCAAGTTTCCATTATACTACTTTGTTTAATATGATTGAGGCTCTCCTCCAGCAACCCAAACCTACAGGGGAGCACCCAAACGGAATTACCTGAGCCTGAGTCCCTCTGCACGTGCTCCTTAGCAGCACAGGCGGAGATTTAGAGGGTAATCCAAGCCACTGTGTTTATTTTAAGAGCTGATGATTTAGAGACTGATGTTAAAAGGAGAGGGCAAACAATTTAAGAGACATTGTGAATGGAAGAGAGGAGTAGGTGTGGGCGGGAGAATCAGGACTTCTCTGTCTCTCTCTCTCTCTCTCTCTCTCTCTCTCTCTCTCTCTCTCTCTCTCTCTCTCTCTCTCTCTCTCTCTCTCTCGCTCTCTCTCCAGGCTCTGCTGTAAAAAAGCAGAGATGACAGTGAATTAGAGCATCTGGCCTCCATTCTGCGGTTAGATTTTTATCTGTGGTTTTGGCCCCAGAGAATACAGAGTCAATGCTTACTTTTTTTGCTTGTACTTTTATTGTTGTTTCTGCTCCTTTCATCAGAGTTTATTTTACCTTCTGCTCTGGCTGCGGAATGGGTTCTAGCGAGAGCCGATTCACTCTGAAGGTTCAGGAGTGACCTGGTGGAATATTCCATACCTTGGTCAGAGCTTTCTCTTTTACATGCAGCAGATACTCTACAAATGCTTCGGCCAATTTCGGTTGCCTGGTTACCCAGACTCATTACTCTGGCCAAACGTTTGTTTCTTCTCCTCTGAATTTGACTCCCTCGCGGGCCCTTATAGCAGGGGTATTCAGCTCTTACCCTACGAGGTCCGGAGCCTGCTGCTTTTCTGTTCTACCTGATAATTAATTTCACCCACCTGGTGTCCCAGGTCTAAATCAGTCCCTGACTAGAGGGAACAATGAAAAGACACAGTAGAACTGGCTTCGAGATCCAGAGTTTGAGGGCCTTACAGAATGCGAACACATTCGAACTGTCTGATTGGTCCTAGAAACCAATGGGTTGAGCCAGAGCCGGAAAACACATGGGTAAAGCGACGTTTTGAAAATTTTGATACTGTGGGTAGAGTCGATCCAGTCGCTATTTGTATTTATTAAGGATCCCCAAGGCAGCAGCTGCTCTTCCTGGGGTCCAGCAACATTAAGGCAGTTATATACAATTTAGAATATTACATTACATTACATTTCACAACACTTTACCCAATACATTTAGTATGTTCCCTCAGGCCACTACTCCACTATCACATATTTACAATACAACATCCATGTGTACGTGTGTGTAGAGTGCATGTCTTATCATGTGTATGTGTGTTTGTGCCTGTGTGTGTGTCTCTTCACAGTCCCCGCTGTTCCATAAGGTGTATTTTTATCTGTTTTGTAAATCGGATTCTACTGCTTGCATCAGTTACCTGATGTGGAATAGTGTTCCATGAGGCATGGCTCTATGTAGTACTGTATGCCTCCCATAGTCTGATCTGGACTTGGGGATTGTGAAGAGACCTTTGGTGGCATGTCTTGTCTCTCTGTTTCTCTCTCTCTCTGTTTCTCTCTCTCTGTTTTTTTTTTCTCTCTCTCTCTCTCTCTCTCTCTCTCTCTCTCTCTCTCTCTCTCTCTCTCTCTCCATCTCATTTCTCTCAGTGAAGTTGTCCTGGCCAGAACTCTAACTGAAATGGCCTTTAGTACAGTCTCTTTTGTGGTTGACTAGCTGTTTGTGAAAAATACCAGGGTTTTCCTCTGCACCACAGGTCCGTAGCTGTGTTTCCTTTCGGTCTGGTCAGGTAACACTCATGTCCTACACACATTGGGGGCTAAGGTTTTTTCCCTTTTTTTCCCCTTGGCGTTGTGTAGCTTGAACGCCAGCTCTGAACCTCTCCCCGCTCGCCCTGATACATGCAGGCCAGCTGCACCGGACGCGGCTGTGTCGTCTGTGACATTTCGTGAGAGGACATCTGCTCACAGCCCAATCCCTGGCCTCTGAGCCGCCCCATCTCACTTAGCATGCTAGCCGCTGTGTCCGCTTTAACATGAGCTCACCAAGGACAGGGAGACGGCGTGAGTGCTATGTAGAATAATCAGTGAGATGCGCTGGACACATTTTTTCACTAAGAAATCATGCAGACGATGCTTTGACGGCGGGACTGAGTGTGAGGAGCATGTTATGCATACTGGTTGTGTATTATTTTGAAATCTGTGTGTATATGTTGACAAAATGGCATCCAATAAATAGGGTAATTTTTAAGCCTTGACACAAGGGCACGTGTGTCTCACACACACACACACACACACACACACACACACACACACACACACACACACACACACACACACACACACACACACACACACACACACACACACACACACACACACACACACACACACACACACACACACACACACACACACGCACGCACTCATGTGTTCTGCAAGCCCTGTCATTACTGCAGTCTTGATGCGGTCAGTGGGTGGCACAGAGGCCTCTCATTATTGCCATTTTATGACAACTTTCACTCATTCTCTCTCAGCAGCACTCCCTCCCTCTCTCATTTCAGCTCCCTATCTTTCTCTCCCCCCTTTGCAGCCCACCCCTCCCTCCCTCTCTCCCAGCCCTCTGGAAACCCACATCCATTTCTCTGGCTGCTGGAATGGGAGCGTGTTTGTTTTTAGAGTGTAAACCATACTGAGACATATCCCCAGGGCAGGTCTCATTTGAAGTGTTTTGGCGAGGGGGCAGACAATTTGGTCTCAATTGCAAAAGTATGAAACGGGAGATTCAGCCACGGCATTGTTCTGCACTTTGACAGCGGCTGACAGTTATTGTGTTTAGTTTTGAATAACGGGGGTAGCTCTGATGTGACCCCGTGCCCAGTGATGTGTGTATTCAGCGTGAGGCTGGTGTTGTACCATACGTTAACAACGTTAGTGACGTGACACCCCTCCACCAGTCACTCGCTGTTTAGCTCAGAGGATTTATTACGTTACCACTGGTTTATTATACACTGTCATTTATTATCATACCGACTGGAGTTGAATAAACTAGCCAGATTGAATTGCGACTTTCACACCTTCCCAGAGAGCTATGGGGTGACAGGGTTTATGGTGCTGTTACAGAGGAGTCTCTGTTAACGCCGGGGATTGAGGGAAAGAGGGAGAGTGGAGCGCGAGACAGAGTTAGGAACAGCGGGGCCAAGATACTGTAGAGAGAATGTTGGAAAGGAGAGTGAGTGAATGTGTGTGGGAGTGTGCGGGATTGATTTAGAGATAGCATGTTATGGTGAGCAACATAAAGAAAAATAGAGAGTTACATAAAGAGAGAGAGAGGGTTATTGAAAGTTATGGAGAGAAAGAGAGAGAGAAAGAGAGCGTGTATAGAGGAAGGCCCTGGGGCAGTGGAGGAGTGAGAGCAGGCTGGTTTACCTGAGGACAGGTGGCAAGTAAATCCAGTTTGAGCTCAGCCCCTGGGCCCTCACTGTTCCCTGGGTGTGAAAAGATCCTCTCGCCGTGGCCCTCTCCTTCTCCACCCCTCTCCTCCTCCTTTTACTGACACAGGTGTGTTTTAGGAGGGGAGGTGTGGGATGGGGTGGGGGGGCCGGGTCATCCAGGTGAGATAAGGGTGGAGCATTAGGGAGGAGATGGGAGGTGGCACTGTGACAGGGAGCTGGAGGAGGGCTCACATGAACATGGACCATCAACATAGCAGACTGTACCATGCACCCGTTGGGGCTCAGGCACTAGACTTCCTCATTAGACTTCCTCATGTCTTTATTCAGTTCCAGTGTCCCAGAGGAAAAGGCACCGGTTGGCAGGTGAGCCCTGTGTAGCTGTAGCACCGCTAGAGAAAGAGTATGGGAGTAAGATGTAGTAACTTCCTCTCTTGCCTTCCCTCTCCTGTCCCTGTGCCGGTCCTCCTGTCCCTGTGCCGGTCCTCCTGTCCCTGTGCCGGTCCTCCTGTCCCTGTGCCGCTTGGGCCTGTTAGCATGAGCCTGTAATTAGCACTTCTAACTTTGTTAGCCTCTAATTTCATTTCGTAGGAGAAGCCCCATGACTGAGTCTGCTGGTAATGCAGAGAGTTGACTCAAAGTCACAGAGTTTCCATGTGTGGCTGCTTCCAGGTTCGACCAGGGCCGGGAGTTCATGTGCATGTTCCGCTTGCTAATTAGGATAAAGCAACAGTGGGGTAAATGCTCCTTTAGTCAGAGCCTGACCTCCCCCAGGCTTTAGCAATGTGAAAGCAGGGCCTGTGCCCTCCCTCATTGGGAATTGTTCTTCAGTTTAATTATTTTCCACACACTCCTCCAGGCCTGCAGTCAGGGAAAATCCCCAGGCCTTGTGATGGGATTCCCTGCTTGTATCGGATGAATAGGTTCAAAGCATCAACCAACCAGGCTGAGTGTGTGTAAGTTCAGGTGTAACATATTATCTCTGCTTTTTGTTCTGCGCATCTGATAGTATGGAATCCCTGAGATCATGTCAGGTGGTGATGAGAAGAATTCTGTTTATAAGCGGATCCAGTCAGAGCTCTGAGGTCAAGTAGACAGTGAGGAGGCTCATAGCAGGGCTTCAAAGGCCTGCCGAATTAGGAATCAGTCAGGACCAATCAGGGAGCCATGAAGAGCTTTTAAGACTGTGCAGGAGCCAATCAAAGAGTGAGAAGCACATTTTGGAATTAGGCTGGACCAATGGGAGGTGGAGGCCAGGTGCAGAGGCTGTCATGGTCCATCTGTGCTCTTCAGCGCGGTGGGTCTCCTGAGGTCACGGAGCTGTAAATCACAAAGACATGTGGAATGCTGAAGCCTCGCCAACACAAACACGCATTAGGCCCGGCTAACCAGGTCCCATGGACCGTCTCTCAGGGGCAACGCTGCACATTGGGCCGTCCAGTCTCCAGCCCAACTCAGAGCTGTTCCCCTGACGGAGGAGAAGGAGGACAGGTAGGGAGGTTTAGGGAACTGGTTGCACAATCACTCTGAGAGAAAGACACTAATTAGAGGCCACCTTCAACCTGAAAATAGTATGTTCACCTTCCCTGAGTCCATCTTCTTAGGTGAAGTTGAGGAAAAGAGAAATGCTCATTTCTATGAAGAAGATGTAGCGCTTTATTATGGGATATTAAAGGAGCACAGGGGGCCGTGAGCTGGTCTATTTGACTTAACCATAAAATGGTATTTTAAATATGGTCTCTTTAACAAAATCCTAATGTTAATGATTATGGTATTAAACAAATAAACAAAGCGTTTATCCTGGCTGGACCAGTGCTGAGGTGCATTTTCTTTTTATATTGGTAAGAACAGAGGCCGTTTTGGTCCAGTAGAACTCTGTTGGCTGCAACAATAGGGAGGGAGCAGTTAGGGTTTCGTTAGCGGAGAAAAAAAGGATTGTTGAATTATGGGTAAAGACAGCTGAGGCTAACCAGGTTTGGTTGTAGGCTAAAGTGGGGGGATTATTGAAAAACAAAAGTCTATGACTCAGACACGCACTCAAGGAGAAACTTAGGCTGCAGGCTTTCCCCCCACCAAAATTCAATGAAAACACATGGAGTCAAATTATATAAAAAAGAACACCTTCAAAAACATAAAACCCAGGGTTCATTACGGCCGAGAAAATGTTCCACGTATCCTCAGTGTTAATGCCAGAAGAGGAGGGGGGAGGGGATCCATCCTCACATTTGCTATCAATTTAGGGCACTGAAAATAAGCACCAGGTTTCTCTGGAGCCGAATGGAGGAGGAGGAGGAATGTTTTCTCTATATAAAAAAAATGAAATGGGGAGGGAGAGAGTGAGAACGGGAGAGGGGGTGAAGGGAGAGAGAGAGAGAAGATGAGAGAAAGAGAGAAGATGAGGGAGAGAGAAAGAGAGAAGAGGGAGGGAGGGAGGTGAGAGAGTATAGCAGTGTAATAATAGCAACCTGGGTAAATGAGAGGGCGCTGGCTGATTTGACCTCAGAGTGACCTGGGTCTGGGCTCAGTCAAGCCTCTCTCCACCTGCTGACCACGCATGGCTACAGAGGATCACTCCTGTAGCTATAATTAACACACAAACAGGCCAAATATATGTCTTCTTAACTTGTATAGACACTATGCACGCCTACTAACACTGCTTCCCAGCTGCATGACAACAGGAGATATTCCCTGTGGTGTCTCTGCATATTTGATGAAGGGGAAGTCTTTTGAGAAGACAATCAATATTTTGAATTTGAACGACATGCTCCCCTCCAGTAGGTTAGGTATTGTAAGGTTGCCTCCATTGTAATATCTTAGAATGTGCTGTAATTCCTAAAGGATTTTCTTGGTCTTATACTGTGTGGTGATGCTGTAATGTTACATGATCGACCTCACCTGATCAGAACTGCATGTCAGCAAACAAAATGGACAGACACTGACTCCTCTCACACAAACACCTCCATCCAAATCTTTCTTCCCAAGACAACATGTTGCTCCTGTGTTGGAGAAACAGATGAAAGAAGAGGGCTGGAGAAAAAGCAGGAGGGAGAGCAGAGAAGGAAAGGGAGAACGTGAGAAGGAGGGAGGGAGAGTAAGAGAGAGACCAGATGTGTCTTTTGTTTAGATTTGAACAGGGCGGAAAGGAAGGGTGTAGGAGTTAGGGCTGAGTGGTGGAGGGGGTTTGGAGGAGTGTTATGAAACCAAACCATTCATAGTTGAGCGGCTGCATGTAGGAAGGAGGCTGTACAGTACGGTATGCGTGTGATTACCTACCAGCAAACCACATTCATTATCCTAATTGCTACAATGGTGCCGGCGGTCGGGACTGAGAGGGGCGACCGAGAGTGAGCCACGCTGTTAACATTTTTAGCCTCATTGACTCAAAAATTCATGGTCTCTGTCATTTTAGGCAGTGCAGAATGGTGGTGGTATACTCATTCTAGCCTGTGGCAGTATAACAATGAAAAAGATAGGGATTGTAAGCCCATTTTTCCAATGGAATACTGTAGATGTTTTGTTCATGTGGGATCTGTACAGTTGGAGCTAAGCAGATGAACGTGCTGATGGTTTTAGCTTAGCACATCGTGAGCAGACAGAGACACACTAAACACAAGCTGTTTTCTTTCCACCAAATTGAAATCAAACCAATTACGAAATGGTGCCAATTGTGACCACCCTTATGGCGTATTGTACAGTCGTTTATGAAACACTGTTGGCCATCACCAAATGAAGCCCTAAGTCGCTGAAATCTCTCCATCCCCCTCTCTCTCCAGCTGTGTTTGTGTGTTTGTTTAATCTTTCTGTCCATAATCTGGATTTGTGTCAGATTCTTTATGAGATAAGATAATTCCAGTAATATGATTGTGATAAACAGTCCTGGGCTCTCTAGCTCCCCCTCTGCATATTGTGGCTTTCCTCTCCCTTTAGCCGTTAGCTTGACTTAACTACGCGCATCATGTGTTTCTACGTTTTGGCCAGAGGAGCTGTGTTCTTCAAACAGTGGAGAAAGCCCTGATCAGGACACAGTCTGTTAGTAGGTGGTTGGCAGGAACTCTCTCTCTCTCTCTCTCTCTCTCTCTCTCTCTCTCTCTCTCTCTCTGGCTGTAGTGTGGTGTTGGGCCAGGGGACTCCTGGGAAGACAAGCCATCCTCTCTGCCTGTCCAAGGTGGCTGCTGCTGACGCAGCCAAAGTAAATGACTCTCTTCCTTGGACAGCTGTGCTGGGAGATGGCTGTAGGGGAGGAAATTCTCTCTGTGTGTGAGTGTGTATGAGTGCAGACTGCATACTGTATTCATGTGTGTGTGCGTGTGTGTTTGTATGTTGTACTGGATGAGTACCCTTTGTATAATTATCTGTGTGTGTGTGTGTGTGTGTTTGTAGCGAAGCTTATTTATTGTGGTTGGTCTTTTTACGAGGGCCAGGAATAGCGGTAATGCTATGAGAAGAATGGGGGCTGCCTGGCTAGCGTGGCGCGGCGGCGCTGCGTCAGGTCTTCTCGCTGGAGGTCGCATCGCTCATGGATGCTATCATATTTCCTCATCACATCCTCAGTGGCTACACCCACCCAGCCCCCCACATTTTCTTGGGGTCACCACAAACCTACAGGATTGAACCAGACCACACACAAGGGGAAAGGCTGGGAGAGAGGAAAGGGACAGAGAGCCAGACAGGGCTTGTAGGTTGATATCTTACACCGAGTGTGTCGACTGGGGAGGAGGAACAGAAGAGTGGAAAGATGAGGTTATGGATGAATGTGGGTCTGGACAGCTCTAGTGGTCATGGGGAGAGCCCTCAGAGAGAAGGAAGGAAAGAGAGAGAGAGGGGGTAGAAGGAGGGAGAATGAGAGAAAGAGAGACTTATCTCAGAGGAGAGAGTGGTAACTGGGGATGAGGAGCTTATGGTGACCTCAGCAGGTCTCTGTTGAACCCATGTTAAATGGAGAGGTAATAAATTGATGAATGGAAGAATAGATAGATGGATGGAGGGATGAAAGGCTTTGGTCTGTGGTGGCCTGTTTGTCTGTGGTGGCCTGTTTGTCTGTGGTGACTGTGTCTGTGTCTAGGTTACATGAACATGAGAGAGAGAGTGTGTGTGGCCACCTCAATGCCACACAGTCTCTTTTACATGTTTTAGTTCACTAACAGGCACACACATGAAAAGCCTCATTCAATAACAGCAAAATGTTTTTGTGTGTCCTTGTGTCTATCTGTATGTGTGATCCTATGCCTCTCTCTCTCTCTCTCTCTCTCTCTTTCTCTCTGTGGCACGGGGGCTCTCTGGCGGGCTGTGTTTGAAGTGGCTTCTTGGGAGCCTGTGGAGCGTGCTGAAGGTCAGGGGTTACAACAACTGTGCCTCCCAGACCCCCCTACCCCCTCCTCTTCCCCAAACCCCCTCAGCCCCACTTTCATGTCACACACAGCCACAGATCACTTCCAGATCCCCCCGACACGATAAGGGGTAAAACACTGTTGCTTTTTGCTGCCTGCTGTTCTGATGAGTTGAGATATGAGACCCCTTCATTTGAATGTGACATGTTGAAAAGTCACAACACATGTTTTTATGCCCTTAAAGGCCACACACACACAGTCTGTCAACTGGCCATTGTGTCTCTGTCTTGGTGTATTCTGTAAGTGTTAACAGAGTACAGTTCCCGTGGGTTCAGTGTGTATGATCTTAGTAGGAATCTGGTCTACCACAGAGAAATCTGTCATTTGCTCTGCGAGGTGTGAAATTGTAATGTTGTTTGCATTCACCTGTCTGGAGCTCAGATATTTCTGATAGTTTAAACATCCCTCGCCCCTTTTCCCCCTGTCTAGCTCACTCTCCCCTTTTCCTCCTGTCTATCTCACTCTCCCCTTTTCCTCCTGTCTATTTCACTCTCCCCTTTTCCTCCTGTCTATCTCACTCTCCCCTTTTCCTCCTGTCTATCTCACTCCCCCTTTTCCTCCTGCTTATCTCACTCTCCCTCTTTCCTCCTGTCTATCTCACTCTCCCCTTTTCCTCCTGTCTATCACACTCTCCCTCTTTCCTCCTGTCTATCTCACTCTCCCCCTTTCCTCCTGTCTATCTCACTGTCCCCTTTTCCTCCTGTCTATCTCACTCTCCCCTTTTCCTCCTAGTCTCTCAGTCTCTCAAGCGTTGGTGTCTCCTTCCCATATCACCATTCCCCCTCTGTAACATCTGTTTCTAGTGAGGGGTAAGGATGTTAAACTCTTTACAATTAATTTGTGTTTCCAAGCGATCAGGACCCCCCCCCCCTCCTCTCCCAGAGAGCCAGTAGATCACCCAGGGAGAATTAAAGAGGAAGTGAGGTCAGTGGCCCTCTGTCAGGACTCATCAGCTCCCACGTCACCTGACAGGGGCCACGCCACCCCCTCGGCTCAGCTTTACCCCAGGAGCACTAGCAGCTTCATGTCATATGGTACTTAGTCACGCTTCTCTTAGCCCCTTGAGTTAATGGTGGCTTGCGACGCGTGGGCTTTCCTCAGTGGGCGTGCTGCTGTGGTATCTGTGGTATCTGTGGTATCTGTGGTATCTGTGGTATCTGTGTGTGTGTGTGTTTGTGTTTGTAAACTTTTGATCCTCTACCCCTCTACTAGTCATCCAGGCATTGACTTAAAGAATGCTTCAAAATACAATCAAATACGGCAACAAGCACCTGTTTTATAGAAGCCCAGGATACACTACACTACTGCAGCCAACGTGACATTAACCACAGTCTCTCTCTCTTTTCTCTCCTTCCATGTTGCTGCTGTGACTTTTCTGGCCCTTCACTACTGCAGGTAAGAGACCTTTGCTTTCCACACTAGTGCACTGACCCCCCTTCCTCCTGTTTCCATCCATAGTTCCCATGTTGAGAGACCGTTGTTAATTACAGGAATTAGCTAACTAATTAATTCACTGTTATGACCATTGCATTGTTAATGTTGGGATAAAAGTAAAACCAACAAATAAATGACTATCAGTTCAGTTCAACACCTGAAAGTAAGTACGTTTCAGAGGTTAGCATTATCAATGGGCATCAGACCTGGGGATTCCAGTATAGCTTCAGCACAGAACACACACTTATCCTGTCACTGAAGTCACAGGTAAAGAGTGCTAATGAACACACAGACAAACAAATCTTCTTTTTCTGGACTGTACCTGTTCACACCTCCTGTGTTAGTGTGTGTGGAGGGAAACATTTGATCTTAGTGTACTGTTGAGTGTGTTGCTCCCTCCCTCGCGCTCCTCCTCCCTCTGTCACTCTTCATAACATTCACTTGTCCTCCTCCTCGTCAGCCCAGCTCTGTTTGTGCATGTTTACCTCCAGCTCTCTACCAGATGGTTTCTGTTAAGACTGTACGTTTGACAGCTAGGGCTTTTTATAATATTATTTTAAGTAGTAAGGATTGCTTAGACCTAAAGGAATGAAGAAGGACAAGTGGGGGGTAAAAGGAAATTAAAAGAGGGGTAGAATAAAATCCTCAAATGTATTAAAAACAATTATTCCATTACTTGTCAAACCCAACATTCTGAGTCTTTGGTTGGGTTCTCTGTGTTTTTTTAAAAATAAATAAGGGACATATAATGTAATATTGATTTAAATCACATCTGTTAGGGTGATTTCATCCACCCCCTCTCCCTCTGCTCCACGTCTCCTGGAAAGGACCAGGGGCTCGGGCTGCCAGAAATAATTGCTTGTTTGCTGCTATTTACTTAAAATCTGTCAAAGCCGGAGAGAGAGGCACAGAAACTGGCAGCCGTGGCCCTACGCAGCACAGTCATTGTCTCCTGGTAGCGTTCCTGCCCGCTGATGGGGCTCTGTCTGTGTTCCTGTGGGTGCGTGTTTGTTTGTGTATGTGTGTGCCTGAGGGTGTATGTGCATGTGTGCAAGTGTGTGTGCCGTACATACATTCTTCCCTGGTTGACAGCAGTAAGTGATACCTGACCATTAATAAACTGAACAATGTGGTCCTCGTCATGTGTTTGGCCGGAGGGTGTTGTGTCTGTCTGTTAGTGTTTGAGATAGTCTGGAGGTGACCTCCTTAGAGCACTGTGTTTAATCCAGTGCCATTGCTGTTTAATTTCCACTGTGCTGCTGGTCTGCTCTTTAGTAGCATTAGAGTGATTATGGTGTTGCTGTTTACAGGGCAGAGTCGGGAGTCTGGCTGAGCTGCTGCTCTCTGCCACTGCACTGTTCTCAGTGTCTCCCCCTCACTCCCTCCCTCCCTCCCCAAAGAATCACAAACAATAAACCCTCTGTTACTTTTAACCTCACGTGTTTTCCTTTCTCCCTCTTGCTCACTCCCTCCCTCATGCTGTCTCTCTCTCTCACACGGCTGGTCTTACAACATTATGGTTTGTTTG
>QNTS01001516.1:7450-27634 GCA_003317085.1 Hucho hucho
GGACGTGCTGGGTCCACGACTCGCACAGGGATCCTGGAGCGCGGAACAGGGACTGGACGTACTGGGCTCTTTAAGCGTACAGGGGGCTTGGTGCGCAGAGCCGGCACCACTCTTCCAGGCAGCACACTCACCCTAGCCTGACAGATGAGTGGAGCTGGAATGTCGCGTACCGGGCTGTGGATACGCACCGGAGACACTGCACGCAGAACCGGTGCAGGATATCTCGGTCCAATGAGGTGCACGGGAGACTTAGCGCGCAGAGCTGGCACCACTCTTCCAGGCAGCACACTCACCCTAGCCTGACAGATGAGTGGAGCTGGAATGTCGCGCACCGGCCTATGAATGCGCACTGGAGACACCGTACGCAATACTGCATAGCACGGCGTCTTACCAGTGCGACGCTCCCTCCAACGCTCCTTTCAAAGAGCACAAGGAGTTGGCTCAGGAGTCCACCCTGAACCGGCCAAACTCCCCGTGTGCCCCCCAAAAAAGATTTTTGGGGGCTGCCTCTCGGGCTTTCTTGCCAGGCGTGTTCCAGCATATCTCTCCTTATTAACGCTCCATGTTCCGTACATCTCCTCATAATAGCACCGCTCCGCCGCCGCTGCTTCCAGCTCCTCTCTTGGACGGCGATACTCCCCAGGCTGGGTCCAGGGTCCCCCTCCAAATAGTTCCTCCTCCCAGCTCCAGAACTCCCTGTTCTCTCGCTGCTTGGTCCTTTTATGGTGGGTTATTCCGTCACGATCTCCTTGAGTGACGGACCAAGACACAGCGATGCTTCCAGTATACATATTTATTGAATAATGTAACTGGGGGGAAAAAAAACAATAAACAAACGAACGAAGATCGTAACATATAACATAGACGAAACACTTACGCTATGAACAAACAACAATAACCCACAAAACCCTAGTGCAAAACCACAAACATATATATGGTTCCCAATTAGAGATAACGACACTCAGCTGCCTCTAATTGGGAACCATTTACCCAACATAGAACTAGAACACCTAGAACAGAAAAACCCTACACCAAAAACGAAACTAAACACACCAGCCTGTAAAACTCCTGATGTGACAATACCACTCAGGAAGGTGACGCGTTCTGTCTCCTAGAGATGAACGTACTTTGGTGCGAAAAGTGCAAATCAATCCCAGAACAACAGCAAAGGACCTTGTGAAGATGCTGGAGGAAACAGGTACAAAAGTGTCTATATCCACAGTAAAACAAGTCCTATATCGACATAACCTGAAAGGCCGCTCAGCAAGGAAGAAGCCACTGCTCCAAAACCGCCATAAAAAAGCCAGACTACAATTTGCAACTGCACATGGGGACAAAGATCGTACTTTTTTGAGAAATGTCCTCTGGTCTAATGGAACAAAAATAGAACTGTTTGGCCATAATGACCATCGTTATGTTTGGAGGAAAAAAGGGGGAGGCTTGCAAGCCGAAGAACACCATCCCAACCGTGAAACACGGGGGTTGCAGCATCATGTTGTGGGGGTGCTTTGCTGCAGGAGGGACTGCTGCACTTCACAAAATAGATGGCACCACGAGTATGGATTATGAGTATGGATTATGTTATGTTGATATATTAAAGCAACATCTCAAGCTTGGTCACAAATGGGTCTTCCAAATGGACAATGACCCCAAGCATACTTCCAAAGTTGTGGCAAAATGGTTTAAGGACAACAAAGTCAAGGTATTGGAGTGGTCACAAAGCCCTGACCTCAATCGTATAGAACATTTGTGGGCAGAACTGAAAAAGCGTGTGCGAGCAAGGAGGCCTGCAAACCTGACTCAGTTACACCAGCTCTGTCAGGAGGAATGGGCCAAAATTCGCCCAACTTGTGGAAGGTTACCCGAAACGTTTGACCCAAGTTAAACAATTTAAAGGCAATGCTACCAAATACTAATTGAGTGTATGTAAACTTCTGACCCACTGGGAATGTGATGAAAGAAATACAAGCTGAAATAAATCACTCTACTATTATTCTGACATTTCACATTCTTAAAATAAAGTGGTAATCCTAACTGACCTAAGACAGGGAATTTTTACTAGGATTAAATGTCAAGAATTGTGAAAAACTGAGTTTAAATGAATTTGGCTAAGGTGTATGTAAACTTACGACTTCAACTGTATTACAAGCTGAAGCTAAACTTCAATTTTGAACTGGGCATGTGACTGACTGCCTGGTAGATGCTCTGACCTGGTGGTGGTAGACTGGGTCCTTGTGAAGTCTGACCACTCTGACTAGCCTCAAGTAGGGAGCTGCTCTGAGGTCCGGTGGTGATGCAAGGGCTGGGGTCTGTTTGCACCTGATCTGCCTGTTTGTGCTTCTTTAAAAAGAAATCTGATATCTCTCCCTTTTCATGTTTAATTGACCCTATGCAACAATAAGACAGTCTATGGTTACATCTAAGCATCCAATTACCCACATTTTAGTCCAATCTCAATCTTAATTACAAATCCCCATTATCATAACTGTACCTTAAAAATCAACTACCAGCCTAAGTTACTAGTTAGATCATGGCTAGCCCTACTCTGCAGTAACTAACTTAGCTAGCTATCATTTCTTACACCTTTACAATAGCAAACATTGCCGCTTGTGATGAAATAACGGTTGGTGGACGGTCCAGCTGCTATTGGATGAGAACAGAGTTACACCACAGTTAACATGACATAGTCACATCGCCCTCATGTGGTATAATAATGGGCTGAGTTATTGTAAGTTACAATGTTATTACCCTGCAACAGACAGGAGGAAAGGGAGAGGAAGAAAGAGCCCAACTTCTCCCAGACAAACACTACCACCTCTCGCCCCAAAACCATCATCTATAAGACACTCTCATGGCTATCATATGGGTGTAGAACAAGGAAGCATAGTGAAAACAATGGAAACCTAGAGGAGCAGTGGTCAGGTAGACAGAGAGGGAGGAACACCTGACCTATCAGGTCTGAGGAGACCCACTAGCTCAGTGTCAGACAGTACAGACACTCCTGATAGAAGCAGTCCAGTATTGTCAGCTGGTCTCAGAGCCACAGCATGTAGGTACACTATCTACTCCAGTAAACTACAGTTCAGGTGCACCCTCTGGACCAGTAGACACCAGTTCAGATACAGCATTTACAGCCATAGAGAGTAGCTCAGATACTGTATACTTTACAGGGAAGTATAGATAAATCCTGTGCTAACAGAGACCATTACAGCTACAGCCTCTGTACCAGAATAAACCAGTTGAAAAGCACTTGTTGAATATGTAGTTAGTTTGACAAATATTTTGATTCTGTACAGGGAAGGTATGTTTCTCCTCAGTAAACTCATCTCTCTTTTTCATCTAATCTCTTTTTGGTTATTATGTATCATATTGTTATCCTGTATGGGCTGTCATGTTTAGCCTAGGCTACTATGATGTTCAACTATGTATACTGAACTGAAATATAAACGCAACATGTAAAATGTTGTTCCCATGTTTCATGAGTTGAAATAAAAGATTCCAGAAATGTTCCATATGCACAAAAAAGCGTATTTCTCTCAAATTCTGCGCACCAATTAGTTTACATCCCTGTTAGTGAGCATTTCTCCTTTGCCAAAATAATCCCTCCACCTGACAGGTGTGGCATGTCAAGGAGCTGATTAAACAGTATGATCATTACACAGGTCCACCTTGTGTTGGGGACAATAAAAGGTCACTGCAATGTGCAGTTTTGTCACACAACACAATACCAAAGATGTCTCAAGTTGAGGGAGCGTGCAATTGGCATGCTGACTGCAGGAAGGTCCACCCGAGCTGTTGCCAGATAATTGAGTGTTCATTTCTCTACCATAAGCCACCTCCAACATCATTTTAGAGCAGACCACCTGGCTCCCACTTGGGCCTGGCTCCCTTCCAGGCCCACCCATGGCTGCACCCCTGCCCAGTCATGGGAAATCCATAGATTAGGGCCTAATAGATTTTATTTAAATGACTGATTTCCTAATGTGAACTGTAACTCTGTAAAATTATTGAAATTGTTGCATGTTGCATTTATATTTTTGTTCAATATATATTGTGAATTATAATGAAATATTGATCCATACAGTAAGATGGCAAACATGTATTATATGTTTGAGGAAAATATTTAATCTTGTGAATGTTTTAGTGTGCACGCCATATAGGCCTAGTAATGAATGGCTATAGGCTGTTGAATTAAATTGTCTCTTACACTCAGTGGACAGGAGGAAAATTAAATTAACTATAGTTATTAATTTACCTTTGAATATTTCAGTATTGACAAGTTTTGTTACAATATAGCAGAGATTATTTCAATTCTATATTCAATATATGTAATTCTGTGCATTGTAGCCAATTAAACACACAGGGAGGCGCCAAAGACCGGGTATGGGTACGACTACAGGAAGGAATATTCAAGAAGTGGTTAGAAAAAAATGCTTATTTGTCACTCCCTGACCTGTAGGATCCTGTTTATTTCTCATTTTAGTTTGGTCAGGGTGTGATTCGGTGTGGGCATTCTAGATTGTAGGTTCTAGTTGTTATATTTCTTTGTTGTTGGCCAGGTATGGCTCCCAATCAGGGACAGCTGTCTATCGTTGTCTCTGATTGGGAACCATACTTATGTAGCCCTTTTTTCCCTTGTAGTTTGTGGGAAGTTGTCTTTGGTTGTAGGTGTCATTGCACCACACTGTGCAGTTCCGATCTCAGTTTTGTTGTTCTTGTTTGCCAGTTACGTTTCTAATAAACTAAGATGTCTACTCAATACCTCGCTGCGCCTTGATCTGTCCCTACTGAAGATCGTGACATTAAAGTTATAACATATAAACATAATGCAATGTGTTTGTATACCATATGATTTAGGTCTGTAGTAGTGACGCCTCTAGCACTGAGATGCAGTGCCTTAGACCGTTGCGCCACTTGGTAGGCCAAACGATTAGCATTGGCCAGTAATAACAGTTTGCCGGGAGCTTCATGAGGAGGAATAATGGTCTGGGGCTTTTTCAACGTTCAGGCTAGGACCCTTAGTTCCAGTGAAGGGAAATCTTAACTCGACAGCATACAATGATATTATAGATGTTTCTGTGCGTCCAACTTTGTGGCAAAAGTTTGGGGAAAGCCCTTTCCTGTTTCAGCATGACAATGCCCTCGTGCACAAAGCGAGGTCCAAACAGAAATGGTTTGTTGAGATCGGTGTGGAAGAACTTGACTGGCCTGCACAGAGCCCTGACCTCAACCCCATCAAACACCTTTGGGATGAATTGGAACGCTGACTACGAGCCAGGCCTAATCGCCCAACATCAGTGCCCGACCTCACTAATGCTCTTGTGGCTGAGTGGAAGCAAGTACCCACTGCAATGTTCCAACATCTAGAGGAAAGCCTTCCCAGAAGAGTGGAGGTTGTTATAGCAGCAAAGGGGGGACCAACTCCTTATTAATGCCCATGATTTTGGAATGAGATGTTCGACGAGTAGGCGTCCACATACTTTTGGTCATGCAGTGTTACTGCCCCCTGCTTCTCTGCCCATGCGTAGGCTATAGCCTACTCTATTTAATTGAGAACACACGCGCGATCGTGCAGGTATGGCTACTGAACTGGAAGCAGGAAGAATGATGACAGTGACACTTGCTACGTTATGCATAGGCCTATAGGATATAGCCAACCTTTTAGGAGGACGATTTGCAGGCAGAGGCAAGTAAATAGGTAATCAATACTTATTAAAAATGTGCAACGCTCGCTCACCATAGTAGCCTAACCTATGTGTGTGTTGTGCCTTTTCCTTTTCAATGATGATTCAATGTTTTGATTCCACTTTGACTTATGTTGGACCCTCCTCTTCTTTCCAGTATTAATATTTATTTACAGACACTGTAGTAAACTACAGTCTAATCATATTTAAGTTAATTTCATATTTAAGTTAACTGCCACGTGGTTCTCCACTCATGTAGGCAGGCTACTCTATTTCAATTAGGACACACATACTAGGCGCACTTGAACTCTCACGCCCAACTAGGAGAGGTAGGCTACTGAAGTTGATACAACACTCTCTGTGCAGCAAACACTGGACAAGCCTGATTCTATTTTAAGGCAGTCTGACAAACCTCCAACGTTGATTTACAAACTGTATCAAGGGTTAATAGAGGCTTTCCTGATGACACAAAACATGTCAAACAAAAATGTGGGAAGACTTGGTAGAAGCTATTGATGATGATGATGATTGGATACAGATATGTTTGAATACCCAATCATGTTCATATAATCTCAGACACAAATGACTACAGTTTAAGACCATCTATAGAATGTACAATATGCCAGTGAAACTGAATTACATGCACTCAGAAATGTCATTCCTCTGCTGGAGGGGTAAAACACAGAAGGGGACATATTTACATATGTTGTGGTCTTGTGAAGGCTGGCTGAATTATGGCAAAGAGTATGTTCTTTAATCTCAGCATGTCTGCAGATTCTCCCTGTTTTTGTTTGCTGGGAAATGTTGATACTGGAGACTGTTATCTGAAGAAACTGTGTAACCAAGCATTTATGGCGGCTAAGACATGTATTGCCATTAATTGGAAGGTTGTTTATCTTCCCACAATGTCAAGTTATATATCACTAGCTTTGATTTATTACCAGATAAAGCATATACTGGGCAACTTTCATAAGGTCTGAATGCCTTATAGGGAATTCAGTACGACTAAAAGAGTCTGTATTGAAAACATGCCAACGCCAGGGGAGATACCTATTTAGGCAATCCCTAGCTGCTAGGGGTCTGGAGTCCTATGGGTGGTCACTCTGGCCGTAGCCTAACATGAGTTGGAAAGGCATACACCTGTCTATATAAGGTCCCACAGTTCAGTTGATAGTGAATGTCAGAGCAAAAAACGAGTCATGAGGTCGAAGGAATTGTCTTTTTAACTCCAAGGAAGGATTGTGTCGAGGCACAGATCTGGGGAAGGGTACCAAACATTTCTGCAGCATTGAAGTTTCCCAAGAACACAGTGACCTCCATTTTTCTTAAATGGAAAAAGTTTGGAACCAGCAAGACTCTTCCTAGAGCTGGCCGCCTGGCCAAACGGAGCAATCAGGGGAGAAGGGCCTTGGTCAAGGTGAACAAGAACCTGATGGTCACTTTGACAGAGTTCCTCTGTGGAAATGGGAGAACCTTCCAGAAGGACAACCATCTCTGCAGCACTCCACCAATCAGGCCTTTATGGTAGAGTGGCCAGACGGAAGCCACTCCTCAGTAAAAGGCACATGACAGCCCGCTTGGAGTTTCCCTAAAGGACTCTGACCATGAGAAACAAGATTCCCTGGTCTGATGAAACCAAGATTTAACTATTTGACCTGAATGCCAAGCATCACGTCTGGAGAAAACCTGGCACCATCTACAGTCAAGCGTGGTGGCAGCATCATGTTGTGGGGATGTTTTTCAGCTGCAGGGACAAGGAGACTAGTCAGGATCGAGGGAAAGATGAAGGGATCCTTGATAAAAACCTGCTCAGGACCTCAGATTGGGGCGACGGTTCACCTTCCAACAGGATAACGACCCTAAGCACATAGCCAAGACAACACAGGAGTCTCTGAATGTCCTTGAGTGGCCCAGCCAGAACCTGAACCCGATCGAACATCTCTGGAGAGACCTGAAAATATCTGTGCAGCGATGCTCCCCATACATCCTGACAGAACTTGAGAGGATCTTCAGAGAAGAATGGGAGAAACTCCAAAATACAGGTGTGCCAAGCTTGTAGTGTCATACCCAAGAAGACTGGAGGCTGTAATCACTGCCAAAGGTGCTTCAAACAAAGTACTTAGTAAAGGGTCTTAATACTTATGTAAATGTCATATTTCAATGTTTTATTTTTAATCAATTCGCAAAATATTCTAAAAACCAGTGCACGTAATCTTAATGTTCCTTTCCAATAAATATCGAGGGTCTTATTCTGGTGACATGATTATCGATACTTGACTGCTGTAATAATCTCATCATGTAGACTAGCCTACCAGTACAGCCTACCCACTGTATCTGAGAGCTGTTGGCTAGAACGCACGTGCCAAGACCAGAGTAGGCATTTTGCTATTCAACGCAACAGTTTTTGTGACAAAACTATCGGTAGAGTTGAAAATGCGATGGAAACATATTGAACTTTAGATTTTTATTCCCGTACATGAAAATGTAAGCAAAAAAGTACATTTAGTGTGATTTCTGAGTAGATTTTATTAGGATCCCCATTAGCCGACGCCAATGGCGACAGCTAGTCTTACTGGGGTCCAACGTATTACGAAAAATACATTACAGACAAAAGACTTTACAATTTACATACATTTAAAAACATTAACATGTAGTGTGTGTGCATCTATCAGTTCCACATACATGTCAATACATACCCACAACAAGTAGGTCACATGGGGGAGAGGCGTTGTGCTGTGAGGTGCTGCTTTATTCGTTTTCTTTAAACCAGCTTTTCTGTTCACTTGTGCTATATTAGATGGGAGCTCCATGCACTCATATGCACTACGTCATCACACACTGATTTGTATCTGCAACAAGTCCGTTGGGTGGAAACTCACCACTGGTTGGAAAATGCACATATTTTCTTGATGTGGATTTTAGAATATTCTCATGAAAATCTGTCGCCAATTGGCTGGAAACGTAGCTACTAACCAGGTTTCCATTCGTTTTTATGTGAGTAAAGTACGTCAGATACATTTTCAGACCTGTCATGACATTTTTTTCAGTAAACTTTCCAAATGTTGACAAAACAAAAAACGCTAGACAAGGTGGGATCTTTTTGAAGTAAATTTGGGAGTCAGGCGATGACATGTTGTGTGGTCCTCCCACTATGTCTCGGGAAAGCATGCAGTTTATTAGACTACAGATGAAATAAATGATGATGAACTTCACAGGGTGGTAAAAGTGCAATGTGATGAGCTTGATGCGCTTTTCCAATAAATTGAGGATCATATTCTGGTGACATGATCATCAATGCTTTGCTGCCGTTTGACAAATACAATGTCACAAACCATCAGTAGAGTGTAAAATGGGATGGAAACCCATTTAACTTGTATCTTTCATTTGGTACTTGGGAATTTAACGGCAAAAGTTATTTTTATGTGCACTACATCATCACTCACAGCCTTTAATCAGCAACAAGTCAGTTTGATGGAAACATCTCTCTGGTAGGAAAATATGTGTATTGTTTCATGCAGATTTTAGAATATTAGCATGAAACTCTGTCGCATATTGGATGGAAACCTAGCTAGTGATATAATAGTAGACAGGGTGTAGACAGACTTTAATCTGTAGTGTAGTCTAGATACATTTCTGCTCCAGTGGTGGTGGTGAGGGGGGACATACTAGTCAAAGTGGTCAGACTACATTGACCAGATACACCCAGCAAGC
Organism: Hucho hucho; assembly: GCA_003317085.1. Taxonomy (NCBI): domain Eukaryota; kingdom Metazoa; phylum Chordata; class Actinopteri; order Salmoniformes; family Salmonidae; genus Hucho; species Hucho hucho. Next base: position 16,846 of record QNTS01001516.1, read on the forward strand.
AGAATTCTAGACATAAACAGTAAAGGTTGATAATAATGTCTCTTTCAATGCCAATAGGGTTAGGACTACATATTTATACCCTAACCATAATGTGTTACCCTGGATACATTGATACTCTGATACATGGATGAAATGTCTGCTTTTCCAGAGGATGGTAAAGTGGGAGGGGAGCTGGTGTTGAAACTGGACAAGTCCACAGTGACTGGCCCCATCACAAGCATCCTATGGAAGCATGGGAAGAACAAGGTGGTAGAGTGGGACAAGGATTTTGGTGATCTGGAAATCTATGGTGCCTTCAAAGAGCGCACAACCCTGGACAATACTACTGGTGAGCTGAGAATCAGTGGATTGAAGAAAACAGACAGTGGAGTTTATTCTGTGGAGTTCAACAGCAAACTGCTTGACAAGACTTATAAACTATCTGTTATCAGTAAGTGTTTCTGTGAGCTGGCGTGTGTGCGTGTTTGTGCATACATCTGTGTGTATGTACATTTGAGTGTGTGGTCATATAGAAACAGGAGGTTATTCAGTGCCTCACAAGCATTTTCCCAAATTATTCCTGTTTCTTTCCTCTATTTACAGAGGCAGTCCCCAAACCCACTATCACTTCTTCGTGTAACGCCAACAAAACCTCCTGCACTTTGACCTGTGAGGGAAACACCACTGATGCTGAACCAGTAACCTACAGCTGGAAAGTGGGAGAGGGGGCGTGGGAGGACGGAGGAAAACAGCTGATTGTCTCTAAGAGCGACACTGGCAAATCAACCAACAAGTACACCTGCAAGATGAATAACACTGTTAGTGGGGAAGGGGAAGTCAGCGAGCCAGTTGGAGAGGTGTTTGGTCCAGGTGAGTGGACACTCATAAGCGTGTTAGTCTTATGTATTGATATGTTAGTAACACTGCTAGTGTTGTAGGACATTTTGAATGCTGCTCTATGTTGAATACCTGATGAACTCCTGTCAAAGTATCAACACAATGTGTTTTCATTTCAGAGCCGATCAATATCGGTGCTATTGTTGGTGGTGTTGTCATTGTAGTGCTTGTTGCCATCGTCATAACAGGTAAGAACAGAACATCTCTATAGTAACAGAGCACTGTACATGTACATAGTTCTGAATCACAGATTGACATAACAGCAGCAACAACAGTGACTTATTCCCCCTGAAGGGGATACCTGTTCTACCTGTATTTACAGTACTGTTCAGGCTACTGTTACAGTCAAGACAAGGGGTTAGATGCACCACCTGCTGTAGGGAACAGTCTTCATAATGTGTCACAGGGAGACACCAAATTGGACAGCGCACAGTATGATTAGCCTAATCTGAATTAATCAGCAAAAAGGATGGTAATTACTTTGTGTTAACCTAATAATATGTTTATTGTGCCATGGATATTGCATAGATGAGAAATCGCTGGCTAGGTTATTTTACCTTTGTCAGGCTACATCCATCCAATTTTCTTCAATCGAGTGGCTCAACAGGCAAGTTTTACTTTCACAGAAAGCTCATGTCTGCTATGTAGGCTGAATACATACCCACAGTCAACATACTACACAACTGTTTGTTAGAAATAAAATAAACTTTTAAAAAAAGGCTCCCAGTGCTTCTATGAAGATGATGTGGGCCGTAAAACCACGGAAAGCCATTCATTTCCAATGGAAGAGAAGCTAACTGTGCGGGGAACAGTTGGGAGCATGGGCGAGTGTTGTGAACAGGGCGGGACCAAAGTCGGGGAAAGCTGAACTTTATGCAAATACTTCCCACCATCGCGGCGCGCTTGAAGTACATCACAACACAAGTCAATAAAGCATCATGTTAGGAAACGGCTAAGATACAGCCATTGGTAGAATCTCAATTGTTTACTCCTCATGTCTTCACTTCCTTCTCAAAACCCATTGGAGGAGAAGGTCAGAGAGATTCTCCCCAATCGCACAAGTATGCTTTGTTTTCGATACCATATCAACCATACACTATAACTGTAATATGTGACGGTGCATCAGGCCTATCTGCAGGTCCATAAAAGGATGGTTCATTTAGGCTGTGTGTGTGGGTGGCTTTACCATAAGAAGTAGGGGGTTTCCAGTTGCTCCCCAACCATGGGGGCTTCCATTGGGTATAGCAGGGTAGCTCAATAACAAACATTTTTAAAGTAGGCTAAAAAGGTAGACTAAAATCATTCTAATCCTGATTAAACAGCTGTTTAGAGTATTGGATGGCATGACTCAGAAAGCAGCTGCCAGCATGGTGCCTTTTCTTTCACTTTCACTTCTTTTTCACCTGGAGTGACAATTTACAATTATTCCTACCATTTCTAAAGTTCTGCGTGCCAGGTTTAATTTTCATATACGCATTATAGGCTACCTAACCATGCACAAAAAATATCTAACTGCCCACAGACTGAAGAATTATATAGCTGTCTACTAGACAGCTCTAACTTTAAGCATTAGCTGTCAGAAGCAGCTTTCCGATCACTGTACCTGTACACAACCAATCTGTAAATAGCACACCCAACTACCTCATCCCCATATTGTTATTCATCTTCTTGCTCTTTTGCACCCCAGTATCTCTACTTGCACAACATCATCTGCACATCTATCACTCAAGTGTTAATGCTAAATTGTAATTATTTCGCCTCTATGGCCTATTTATTGCCTTTACCTCCCTGATCTTCTACATTTGCACACACTGTACATAGATTTTTCTTTTGTGTTATTGACTGTACATTTGTTTGTGTAACTCTGTGTTCTTGTTTTTGTCGCACTGCTTTGCTTTATCTTGACCAGGTCACAGTTGTAAATTTGAACTTGTTCTCGACTGGCCTACCTGGTTAAATAAAGGTGAAATAAATCAAATTTTAAAAAAGACAGGTGCTGTTCATTCAGCACCACGCCACGGCGCTCCGCTCCACTTTGCCAACCTGTACCGAGGAGCTGTCCATTCAGTGATGCTGAATTACGGACGCAGCTTTACATGCTGACTAGACTTGGCACGCGTGTGCGTCTGAACCAACTATATTAGTTTGGGGACAGGTTGAAACATTCACGGCAATTTAGCTAGCTAGCTTGCTGTTGCTAGAAAATTTGTTCTGGGATATAAACATTTGGTTGTTATGTTACCTGAAATGCACAATGTCCTTTTTTCTGGATATTTGTAGAATTTTGAGTCACACACAAACGTATGTTCTCTACTCAATTTAATTAACAGATAAAAGGGGAAACCTAGTTAGTTTCTAGTAAATTTGTATAATTCTTTTGTTTCTAGTAATCGCTCCTCCTTCAGTCTTCTTCCTCTTCTGTGGACTTTATATGGCGGTTGGCAACCAACTTTAAGGTGCATTACCACCAACTGGACTGGAGTGTGGACCTCAGTTTATCTTTCAATCACCCACGTGGGTATATGATCCTAAAAACCAATGAAGAGATGGAAGAGGCGGAACTTGCAGCTCATCATGTGTCAAATAGAACCAAGTTCTATTTTAGCACCTGGCTACGCAGACACTCATTGACGCGTGCAATCATTTTGGATGAAATCATTGAATAACATGTACAGTGCATTTGGAAAGTATTCAGACCCCTTGACTTTTTCCACATTTTGGTGCATTATAGCCTTATTCTAAAATGGATTCAAATGTTTTTTTTGTCTCATCAGTCCACACACAATACCCAATATTGACAAAGCAAAAACAGGTTTAGTATTTTTGCTAATTTATAAAAATTTTAAACTGAAATATTACATTTACATAAGTATTCAGACCCTTTACTCAGTACTTTGTTGAAACATCTTTGGCAGTGATTACAGCCTTGAGTCTTCTTGGCTTTGACGCTACAAGCTTGGCACACCTGTATTTGTGGAGTTTCTCCCATTCTTATCTGCAGATCCTCTCAAGCTCTGTCAGGTGGGATGGGGAGTGTCGCTGCACAGCTATTTTCAGGTCTCTCCAGAGGTGAACCATCTCCCCTGTCTGAGCGCTCTGGAGCGGGTTTTCATCAAGGGTCACTCTGTACTTTGCGCCATTCATCTTTCCCTCAATCCTGACTAGTCTCCCTGTCACTGCTGCTGAAAAACACCCCCACAGCATGATGCTGCCACCACCATGCTTCACCGTAGGCCCTTCTCCCCGGATTGTTCAGTTTGGCCGGGCGGCCAGCCTGAGGAAGTCTTGGTGGTTCCAAACTTTTTCCATTTAAGAATGATGGAGGCCACTGTGTTCTTGGGGATCTTCAATGCTGCAGAAATGTTTTGGTACCCTTCCCATGATCTGTGCCTCGGCACAATCCTGTATCGGAGCTCTACGGACAATTCCTTCTACCTCATGGCTTGGTTTTTGCTCTGACATGCACTGTCAACTGTGGGAACTTATATTGACAGGTGTGTGCCTTTCCAAATCATGTCCAATCAATTGAATTTACCACAGGTGGACTCCACTCAAGTTGTAGAATCATGTCAAGGATGATCAATGGAAACAGAATGCACCTGAGCTCAATTTAGAGTCTGATTGACCTGGGTCTGAATACTTATGTAAATAAGGTATTTCAGTTTTATGTTTAATCATAAATTTGCCAACATTTCTAAACTTGTTTTTGCTTTTTTATTATGGGATGTTGTGTGTAGATTGAGTAAATATTTTTATTTAATCAATTTTAGAATAAGGGTGTAACGTAAGAAAATATGGAAAAAGAGAAAGGGTCTGAATACTTTCTGAATGCACAGTATGTGTACATTTATTTTACAACACCAGCGGAGTGGTCAGCATGTTAGCTCCCTTTTAAAAGGCATGTGTATAGTTTGTCATTTTTGTCATTCTTTGAGTTTGTTTGTCTTCATGCGTCCTTGTCGACTGTAGGCCTAAGTAAGTCCTTTTGATGTATGCGTTTTATTTCAATGCATGTGTAGGATTTATCTAGCATAGTTTGCATTCGTCGTCAGCTGTTTAATGCACCGGTTACTTTCACATTGAAGTCGGCCTTGTGCAGGTACTGTATGCATGCACTCAGAAATGATGTCTCCTTATTGCAGCTTAAACATGTAAATGTGGGTGAAGTCACTCTATAGCTGATAGAATGCTTAATGCACAGACTTGTACTTTAAGAGGGGTTATTTCTCACTCTGTTAAACCTAACACATCAGCTACAGAACCATGTATCAACCTGGAAAATAAAATATTAAATGTTTTACTCCTCAGTAATGGTGTGGAAGAAAAAGACAGGTAGGATGATTCTGTCTCTTTCTGTCTCAATTCTTCATACTCACTGCTTCACAGAACGTTTGGATTCCAGTGAAAACAACAACAAAAATTGTCTCTTTTTCATCTCAGAACATCCAGATGACACCATGAGGGAAATATTTTGCAAGATTTTTGGTGGAATGTCTGGTAAGTGTTACCTTATCTTGACTTTGATCCATATTCAACCTGCTAACAGGGTCCCCAAAGTAATACAAACACAACATTATTCATGTACTGCACTATATTCACAACCTTCCATGCTCTACACACAGTTCCTCACAGCACAGGAGTGTTGATTTTTGTCCCATCCCAGAAACCTGTTTTAATAACTGTGTGTATGTGAGAGAGTGTGCACAGCAGTAATCCTACAACCCATATATTTCCACGTTTTCTCTTATGCAAACTGAAAGGGCAAATACCTCCTAAATTCAAGGAACATCTTCTACTCTGTTTGCTGTAAACAATGTTGATGGATGGTGTAACTTTACAGGGGATGCAGGCAACAATCAGAATTCTGTTGCCCCGGATACTGTTTATCACACTGTAGGGGATGTTCAGATCACCAACCGTGGAGCTTCAGGGGTTCTCTCTGGGGTTGCCGTGGATACAGTTTACAGCACTGTAGGGGAGAAATCTTCTAGAGATTACTCCATGAATCAGAATAATAACAATCAGCCCACTAACACAGGTAGTACCACTAACACACCTTTTACATGGTACTTCTATGGGGCCATGTTGACAATGAGGAAATGTGTTTCTCATATTATTTGTGGTGGCATTTATTTGAAGAACATGTTTTAGTGACATCTACATACAGTATGAGAAGGTGAGTTTAAAGTTAGCAGTGTATGGGTCGTTATATATAACATATTTGTATGATGCAGTTGGAAACTGCATTGAAAATATCAATTTTTGATTCTTGAAGAATATAACTTATAAATGCCTCATGAGCTTAGTTCAACTGTCGCACCCCATACGTTTGTTTGACTCCAACGGTTGTAAACAAAGTAAATGTAAACAAACACTATATAGCCTCAAAACATGGATGGTGGATACAATTTTTGGTCAAACAATCAAATGTATTTATAGAGCCCTACTTACATCAGATGATGTCACAGAGTGCTGTTCTAAAACCCCAAACAGCAAGCAATGCAGGTGTAAAAGCACAGTGGTTAGGAAAAACTCCGTAGAAAGGCCAGAACCTAGGAAGAAACCTAGAGAGGAACCAGGCTGTGAGGGGTGGCCAGTCCTCTTCTCGCTGTGCCGGGTGCAGATTATAACAGAACATGGCCAAGATTTTAAAATGTTCATAGTTGACCAGCAGGGTCAAATAATAATAATCACAGTGGTTGTCCAGGGTGCAACAGGTCAGCACATCAGGAGTAAATGTCAGTTGGCTTTTCATAGCCGATCATTCAGAGTATCTCTAACGCTCCTGCTGTCTCTAGAGAGTTGAAAACAGCAGGTCTGGGACAGGTAGCATGTCTGGTGAACAGGTCAGGGTTCCATAGCCGCAGGCAGAACAGTTGAAACTGGAGCAGCAGCACGGCCAGGTGGACTGGGGACAGCAAGGAGTCATCAGGCCAGGTAGTCCTGAGGAATGGTCCTAAGGCTCAGGTCCTCCGAGAGAGAGAAAGAAAAAGAGAGAGAATTAGAGAGAGCATGCTTAAATTTACACAGGACACCGGATAAAAGAGGAGAAATACTCCAGATATAACAGACTGCCCCTAGCCCCCCGACACAAACTACTGCAGCATAAATACTGGAGGCTGAGACAGGAGGGGTCGGGAGACACTGTGGCCCCGTCCGACGATGCCCCCGGACAGGGTCAAACAGGCAGGATATAACCCCACCCACTCTGCCGAACCACAGCCCGAAGCACAGTCAGTCCTTGCATCCATAGTGTAGTGGGGTAATAATTATGAGATGTGCATATTATATACACCTCACGTGACTCAAAGCAATTTGTATATTAAAATGTTTATCTGACTCCATAAAGGTAATTAAAATATACAAGCAAGCATTAGGCAATGAGTTGACGTTGACTAGCAAGAATTGGTCTGAGAATGGTCTATATCAAAGGCAGATATTTTATGAACTCTGTACAATGAATGGATTCCCATATGTAACCCCCTCACCAGGCTCGAGTTTGACTCTCACGATATTAGCTTACGTAGAGTATTTCAACAGCATGGGATGCTAGGTGAGAAGGACATCTCCAATAAGAATTCCTATTGCAAACTATCTAGGGTTATGACAATAGGGTATTAACTTCAGTTGAAATGATTATAGATTTCTGTTATTGTTTCAGGATCTATCCCATGCATTCAATTAAATTAAAACATTCAATGACTCCACCAAGACAACTTAAATAAGGTTCAAATGTGTATTATTANCGAATGTAGATAATTCTCCAGCGAAGCATGACAATTCCTTGCAGGTTTTCCTCACATGGTCCACAGCAACCGACGCTCCATGGGAACATGAACTCGTCGAGCCCTCCGAAGAAATTCTCTCCCGGGGTCTCACGATGCTAGGCTAACTTCCAGGCTGTCAACCTCCACAATGAAACGGTAGCTTCAGTCTTCAGAGTCCCCTCTCAACAAAAATATACAATAACTCTCCTATAAAATAAAATAGGTATTTCCCTTCATATTTTAATAGGTAGCTATGGCTATACTTTTTGTGTCTTCTCTAAATTATTCCTCTTCACCAACGGTCATAACGTCAAAATCCATCTCTTCTCAACCAACGATCATAATCTCAGCATCTCTTCTCAACCAACGGTCTTTCTTTCCCTCTCTCTTTTTTATATCCCAGGCCTCCCGTTAACCAGGTCAACTCTCCCATTGGCCACAACTTAACAAGCGACCTTATTGGTCAAAACATGAATTTGAAAGTAAACCAACTTATTCACTTATACTTTAACTAAATATTTCTTCAACGTAAAAGCATTAACAATATTACAATTAATAATCAATTTAAATCACCTGTTAAAATGTAATACTAATTAATTATACAAATAATTCAATACTTGGTTTTAACCAGGGTATTACACTCTCCCCCCACCAAAATTAGGCATGTCCTCAAGACTTGTAAACACACAAATGAAAGTTAATAAGTAACTGTGTCAACTCTTAACTTTGTCTACAACCTAGAACTGAGACAAAACTTGTTAGATAATTGAAAAGGAAATACACTTGTTTTTCCCTTATCCAATCCACTTGTATAGTGTTGAACAATATCTGACAACTGGGACTATACTTGGAACTCCAGGTTTATCATAGGTAAGTAGTACAGGAGCTTTCTTTACTCTCTGAGATCTTCTTATCCCTGGTCCTTCTATTTCCTCTGAAGTTTCCACTTCTCCTTGAACTTCTTGTTCCTCTTCTTGAATCTCTTCCATTGAGTTAGATGTCTCATTATCATCTGCTTCAACTCCAGTTGCGACCTCAGCTCCTTGGCTGGACTCTATTGCTTCTACAACTTGTTCTGTACTTTCAGGTTCCCCTGTCATTTGATTCCAGACTATGTCTAGGTCCAAGCTAAACGGTTCCGACATCTCTTCCACATCTCGGTTCCTACAGTTTGTATTAGGCACATCATACCATACTCCAATGTCCTCATCTTCTGAGTCAAAATCCTTCTCATCTTCTGGATTCTTAACCTCTTCAACTTGTTCATCATTCCGAGGAGTACAGTCTCCAGGCAACTTTTCATTTCCCTTTTTCTTCCTCCTCCTTTGCAGGGTCCTTTTACTAGGAGTTGGTTCTATGTTAACCACAGGTTCTAGGCGCACTTTCTGCCCCAGTGGTAGCAGGTGATTCCGATGAAGAATCTTAATGGGTCCATCTCCCCTTTCAGGCTTCAAACGGAACACAGGTAAGTTTGACATCTGACTTTCCACCACATATGGCGTAGAAACCCATCGATCTGCCAGCTTATGTTTTCCGTGCAGTCCTAGATTCCGTATAAGAACTCTGTCTCCAGGCATAAGTTGCGTGTAGCGAATCTTCTTATCATATCGCTGTTTGTTTTCCTGGTTTTGCTTTCCAGCAGTGCTCTCAGCAAATTTGTAAGCAGCTTGTAACTGTTTCTTCATATCAGATACATACTTGAGGTAAGTTCTCTCCGAAGAGCTATCACTTGAGACTCCAAAACAGATATCAACGGGCAATCTAGCTTCACGTCCAAACATCAAAAAATAGGGCGAGTAGCCAGTCGCTTCATTTCCGAGTACAGTTATACGAGTGCACTAGATGCCCAATATACTGACTCCATTTGTTCTTTTGTGTAGGATCAAGAGTTCTAAGCATGTTCAACAAGGTTTGGTTGAATCTCTCGGGTTGTGGATCTCCCTGAGGATGATATGGTGTTGTCCTTGACTTCTCCACTCCAAGCATATTCAGTAGCTCATGGATGAGTCGACTTTCAAAATCTCTACCTTGATCGCTATGCATCCTCTTGGGTAAACCATAATGGATGAAGTACCTCTCCCACAATACTTTGGCGACAGTGGATGCTTTCTGATCCTTCGTAGGAAAAGCTTGAGCGTATCTCGTGTAATGATCTGTAATGACCAGGACATTCTCTGTGTTACGTGAGTCAGGCTCAATGGACAGGAAATCCATACACACAAGGTCCATAGGTCCATCACTTTGCATATGACCAAGCGGAGCAACAATCTTTGGAAGTGTTTTCCTCTGTATACAGCGAACACAGGACTTACAGTACTCTTCTACTTCCATCTTCATGCGTGGCCAGTAGAACCTGTCTCTGACAAGTCCATACGTCTTGTCAAATCCTAAATGACCTGAGTCATCATGCAGCGACTTTAGAACCATAGTTCTGAACTTCTCTGGAAGTAGTAACTGAGCACGACCAGTTTCGTTTGGCGGATGTGTGATCCTGTACATAACTCCATCTTCCATCTTTAACTTCTCCCACTCTCTCAGGAGCAAAGAGATTAATGGATGTTTGGTCTTTGTCACCCTGGTAATATCATGTTTATTAAGAGCAACCCACATCTCTCCTAAACAAGGGTCTTCTTGTTGCGATGCAGAAAGTTCCATAGTGCTCAATCTGGGCATGTGACACTTCAGCAAGCTTAGGTTACAGTATGCTTGAGGCACAGCATGTATAGAGGCTCCCAACTGATCAATCACTCTACTAGATGATCCAGGAGTTACTCTAACAACATTAGACATCTGGCACATGGCTCGGACACCAGATGCAGGAATGTCTCTCCAATCTTGTTCCACTGCAGATTGATGATGAGAGCGACGAGATAAAGCATCGGCATCTATGTTCTGCCTGCCGGGCCTGTACTTGAGACTAAAGTCATAGGTAGACAACGCAGCTAACCAACGATGACCAGTGGCATCCAATTTTGCGGACGTGAGGACATATGTCAATGGGTTGTTGTCTGTTCTAACCTCGAACTTGGCCCCATACAGGTAATCATGTAGTTTATCAACCACAGCCCACTTCAACGCAAGAAACTCTAACTTGTGAGCTGGGTAGTTGCGTTCAGAAGCGGTCAGGCTGCGACTCACAAATGCCA
>QNTS01001516.1:32474-64575 GCA_003317085.1 Hucho hucho
AATTTTTATATCACAACATTAACAGAAATAAAAATAATAAAACCCAATGAGTGTGCACAACCCATGTCCAAATTATTTAAAGCTTGCTTGATTTACCCGTTGGCGCGTTGGAGCTCAAAAAAATATTGTCGACACACAAAGTCCAGAAGCACCTCACGTTGTGGTTACTCACGAATGTAGATAATTCTCCAGCGAAGCATGACAATTCCTTGCAGGTTTTCCTCACATGGTCCACAGCAACCGACGCTCCATGGGAACATGAACTCGTCGAGCCCTCCGAAGAAATTCTCTCCCGGGGTCTCACGATGCTAGGCTAACTTCCAGGCTGTCAACCTCCACAATGAAACGGTAGCTTCAGTCTTCAGAGTCCCCTCTCAACAAAAATATACAATAACTCTCCTATAAAATAAAATAGGTATTTCCCTTCATATTTTAATAGGTAGCTATGGCTATACTTTTTGTGTCTTCTCTAAATTATTCCTCTTCACCAACGGTCATAACGTCAAAATCCATCTCTTCTCAACCAACGTTTCATAATCTCAGCATCTCTTCTCAACCAACGGTCTTTCTTTCCCTCTCTCTTTTTTATATCCCAGGCCTCCCGTTAACCAGGTCAACTCTCCCATTGGCCACAACTTAACAAGCGACCTTATTGGTCAAAACATGAATTTGAAAGTAAACCAACTTATTCACTTATACTTTAACTAAATATTTCTTCAACATAAATGCATTAACAATATTACAATTAATAATCAATTTAAATCACCTGTTAAAATGTAATACTAATTAATTATACAAATAACTCAATACTTGGTTTTAACCAGGGTATTACACATTCAAGGCATAAAGCTTAAGCTACAAGCATTAACAAGCATTACAAAGCATTATTCCAAGCATATAGATCCTAAAGTTAACTGGCAAGACAAAGCATGAACAAAGAGATGCCTACTAGGCCTGAGGCCCAAAAGCCTAGGAAATGAGAATAGATCATACAACCTTCCTCCATGGACTGGTTACAGGATAAGAGAGAGAACAAAAAAAACATGTCCCAATGCTCATGGGAGAGTAAGGGACAGAGAGTTTCACCACAGCAGTTCAGGAACATAAAGAGACAATGAATCTAAGACCCTTTATAGCATCTGAGTTGTTTGGATTCCAAATCTGAATTGTTAACTTCACTGTAATACAATTGGTCAACTTCCAAGCAGATATCAGACCTACAGGACGTAAAGACAACAGAACCTCTTCTACCTAGAGGTGTGACAATGGGGGTCTGTGAGAGAAACACAGAGAATGTTGAATTCCTAAGACAACACAGAGGAATCCTTGCATACAGTTGATGAGAGTCACTTTGGGGGCTGCCCTACATAGCTCTATGAATGTGAGAGGTTACATTTCTCCAGCCACATCCCTCAGCTTCTTAGCAAAACAGGGGTGGGGAGAGTGCTTTGTACTGCTGATTGAGTATTTGAAATAACCTGCTTGGTTTTGGTTTCTCTTTACAGCTATGCATTTTTGCACTGTCAAAATGTCACCCATAGAGGTAACACTGTGGATAAAGATTGTCACTGTCTCCCCTTGCTAGTTTGTACTGTTGAAAACCCAATTATTTCACAATCTTCTGCTTTATTTGCTCTGCTCCATGGTTGTCAATCAGGACATTTTGAGTTCTGAGAACTGTTTCCATGTTGTTTTGTTTGATATGACTGTTGCTGGTTTAGAGATGTGGCTTGTTTCAGAACGTCGTAAGACCTTTTCAGGCTTTGTTTTTAAGAGCTTATGCTTAAAGCATTCATCTACTGCATGTTACGAATCAAACCATACATTATCAAACTACTCCCATCATTCAATATTGTCACAACAAAGATGTGTGTTTGAGAATGCTAAACTGATCTGTTCTCCTCCCTCTTCTTCAGCTAAAGCCAGGGATGAAGACCTGCCAACCACAGGCAAGTCATCCAGCTAATTTAAGACGCCATGAAGCAGAAGTAGCATTAGAAGTAGCGCAGATGCTCATCTGCATATCTCAGAATATCAGAGGAACTGCTATTTTACTCTGTTGTTGATGACAATAAGCAGATACCTACTGGTATCCTTTATTGTGAAGTTTTTCTTATCGTCAAAATGTGGGGTTAGTAAGTGGCGACTTGTAGGTGAGTGGGAGCAAGTAGTACTACCAATATGTCACACCATTTTGCTGACAACCAGTAATTCTGAAGGTGATACTGGTTCTACCTGTATTTACAGTAGTGTTCAGGTGTGTATGAACAGTACGCCTGTTACTAATGTGCTATCTGATGTGTCCTCATTATTGAAGTAGCTTAGAGTGTAAATGTGGGAGAAATCTTCAACACCTCAGAGCTTGTGATCTTGCAACATAAAGCAACTTTATTTAATCATTTTTTCTCACAGAATCTTGGATTCCATCTTGGATTCAAAAATGGATTCCTAAAACAGGTAGGTTTATCCCACCCCCTCTTTCTCTGTTTATGTTCATTTTAAACTTCATATTTTCTATCTTCTTCTCCTTAGCTAAAGCCAATGAAGTCATCAGCAAATTTGATACACATCTAATGCTGCTTCTGCTTTATAAAGTATCTGCATATTTCAGAATATAAGAGGAACTTGATTCTCTTTGTGTGGTTAGGTATTTCTTCTGAGATGGTACTTCCACAGAACTTTACTAGAATCAAGCTTTGACGATTGTTCCAAGCAGATGCAGGGTTATGCTGAAATATCATTTGGACAACTGTAAACAAAGCTAGGTTTCCATCCAATTGGTGACCGATTTTCATGCGAATATTCTAAAATCTGCATAAAAACAATATACACATTTTCCCACCAGAGATGTGTATCCATCAAACGGACTTGTTGCTGATTTAAAGGCTGTGCGTGATGACCTAGTACACATAAAAATAACTTTTGCAGTTAAATTCCCATCTACTGAATAAAAATTACAACTTAAGTGGGTTTCCATCCCATTTTCAACTCTACTGATGGTTTTGTCACAAAGAAATGCGCCCTCTAGCCAACAGTTCGCAGATACAGTGCAGGCATAGTATACATGAGATTATTATGGACAAAAGAGTCCGATTATTTTTATTTGTCAAACGGCAGCCAACCATCAATCACCAGAATAAGACCGTAAATATTTATTGGAAAGGAGCATCTAACTCATCACATTGTACATTCACCACCCTGTGAAGTTCATCATCATTTATTTCATCTGTAGTCTAATAAACTGCATGCTTTCTTTCGTAGTGGGAGGACCAACATGTCATCGCCTGACTCCCAAGTTTACTTCGATATGATGGTTATTATATCCTATATTTGCGCATAAAAGTGTTTCCACTGCCATTTCTCACATAATACATTTTAGACACAAAAAGATACCACCTTAGTGTATTTTGTTTTGTCGACATTTGGAAAGTTTACTGACAAATTAGCTGTTTTCATCAGGCTGGTCATTACATTTTGTATCCGACATGTACTGTACTCACATAAAAAGGTTGGATGGAAACCTGTGTATGAGAAAGGGATAGTTCACCCCAAGTCTCGCTGAATGCATCAGGATAAATGTACAGACCTCAATCTCAAATAGATGGGAACAGTCATAAAAGGTGATAAAAGAGCAGGAATTAGTGCCATTTGTAATTAAGGCATTCTTCAATCACTTTCATCCTGATTGATTTAATTTCTCCAGTTGAGTTCTCCTATTGTGTTTTCTTGCAGAGGGGTCCGTGCTGCTGAACGAAGACACGGTGAAGTACCACAATGACAATGGAGAAGGGAGAGCAGTCATGAAATCAGTATTGTAGAACGGTAAGTTGGAATGTGATAACAATGTAAACTTTCACTTCATTTCCCTTTATTGTGCACTACTTCAGCCCCCATTCTGGTCAACCCACTATAAGTAGATTGTTAGTCTGTTACCAACTCTTGTTCCTATTGATTTATTCCTAACTGACATCTCTCTAGCCAGGGAACTGTGGACCAGAGTTACACAGAGGATCAAGAAGACAAGAGAACCCACTGTCTCATCTGGGCTACCAGCAATGGATGGCAATGCATTGTAACATTGAGAGAACATTTCCATAACAATAGACTGGTTGGTGATTGGTGAAAGGGAGGTCTGTTTACTTAGTTAAGGTCAGTTTAGTTTAATTTTGTTTAGTAAGTAATGTCCAAATGTGCAGATCTTTTATTCAGAATATTTCTGAGCTTCCAGCTGCCGTCTCTTCTATTTAAGAACAAGTGTATGTCTAGAAAGTGACAAGATATTGGTCAAAAAGCACTGACCTGTACATACACTACCGTTAAAAAGTTTGGGGTCACTTAGAAATGTCCTTGTTTTTAAAAGAAAAGCAAAATATTTGTCCATTTAAAATAACATAAAATTGATCAGAAATACAGTGTAGACATTGTTAATGTTGTAAATGACTATTGTAGCTGGAAACAGCTGATATTTAATGGAATATCTACATAGGCGTACAGAGGCCCATTATCAGCAACCATCACTCCTGTGTTCCAATGGCACGTTGTGTTAGCTAATCCAAGTTTATAATTTTAAAAGGCTATTTGATCATTAGAAAACCCTTTTGCAATTATGTTCGCACAGATGAAAACTGTTGTTCTGATGAAAGAAGCAATAAAACTGGCCTTCTTTAGACTAGTTGAGTATCTGGAGCATCAGCATTTGTGGGTTCGATTACAGGCTCAAAATGGCCAGAAACAAAGCACTTTCTTCTGAGAAATGAAGGCTATTCCATGTGAGAAATTTACTAGTATAACCACTACACTACCTGCTGCCCCTGTATTTTAACTGAATTCTTTGGCCATCTGCAGGAGTTTGACTTCCCCTCAACCCCACACTGTAGATTGCATGCTTTTCGGGTGCTACTGCTACGTAGTTAGCATCCTACTTTGACAATCAACATTTCTAATGTTATTTTTCCATGACAATTTGTATCACTTCATCTTTTTATTTTATTTTACTGTTTATGCTTATTGACGTAATAATTTTGTACCACAGTTCTTTTAACCTGTATATATACATTTAATGTTGTGCAATAGTATATCCCCCTGTTGTATGTATGTGATCATATCACTGTGTGTGTTGTGCCTCATGTATTTATATGTAAGAACTATTTTCTCCAAAATAAACATATTTAGTAGAAAGGTCTGTCTGTTTAGCACAATTTTTGTTGTTGACAAATCTAAATATGATTAAATAAATGAAGCTACTGATAGACTAGACAAGGGGTTAGACGCACCACCTACCAAACGACAGTCTTCGTAATGTGTCACAGGGAGACACCAAATTGGACTGCGCAGTATTTAATAAACAAATCTGAATTAATCAGCAAAAAGGGCAGTAATTACTTTGTCACTGTCAACTTAAAAATATGTTTAGCCTACAATTGATATTGCATAGATGTGAAATCGCTAGCTAGATTACTTTACCTTTGTCATAGGCTACATCCATCCAATTTTTTTCAATCAAGTGGCTCAAAAGGTTTTAATTTCACTTTTACAGAAAGCTCATATCTGCTACGTAGGCTGAATACATAGCAACAGTCAACATAACGGTTGTTAAAAACAAACTAGAAAAATGACTTCAAAGAAAAGGCTCACAGTGCCTCTGAAGATGATGTGTACCATGAAATGACGGAAAGCCAGTTGTTTCCAATGGAAAAGAAGCAAAGTGTGCAGGGAATCGTTGGGCGAGGGACGTGAACTGGGCGGGACCAAAGTTGGCGAAAGCTGAACTTTACGCAAATACACCGTGACATCACTGCACGCTTTAAGTATATCACAATGAAGTCTAGAGCTGTGATTGAATACTCATACTTTTTTTTTATTTAACCTTTATTTAACTAGGCAAGGCAGTTAACAACAAATTCTTACTTACAATGACAGCCTATCCTGGCCAAACCCTAACCCGGAGGACGCTGGGCCATTTGTGCGCCTCTAGCGCTGAGATGCAGTGCCTTAGACCGCTGCGCCACTCGGGAGCCCTAACCGTACTATTTGTGTCTTAAATTGAGTATGTAGTATGCTTATTGGTCATAGTATGGATATAGTTAGTATGCCAAAAGTTCCCGGATGTTGTACTACATTCGCCAAAATATGAAGTGTACAAGCAGTGGACACTAGTTCCGCGCTTTTAGGACCCATAATGCAATTCTTCAGAAAATGGGCGTGGCTTCATAACGTTTTCAGATTTGAAAATATGCAGCCTAAATCCGACGAGAGCGGATACAAATTCCTTGCCTTAACTAATTATGACAAATGTTAAGAAAATGTTGAGCAATGTAATAAAGTAATTCAAATAAGTTACCTTACACGTTATGTTGGCTGACGATTTGTTAGCTACGCTATCCTTACGAACCGCATAGCATATCATTAGAGCAGTATGTTACCTAGCTACCTAACGTTAGTTGGCTACATACATCGAACTTGCCAGTATATTAACTATATGCTATCTAACTAACTACCCAACGTTTATTGACTTGATTATTCACGTTCTTCTTAGCTTAGCTAAGTGGTATAGTCGTTGTGAGTTCTTAATGAACATTGTTAATTCGGGTGCTTTCTTAAATTCGCTCTGGCTATCTACTCCGATTTCAGAGCATTCTCATCTGGGTGTGCTTGAGTGCAGAATAACTGATGAATTTACGAACGCTTAACACCAGTTGAATATGTCTGGTGTCAGTAAACGTCTGCAAAAAAACGTAATTTAATTGTTGCCAGCAGCACAGTTACAGTCAACAAGGCTCTGGATAGCATGAAAACAGCCTAACCAGCTCTGCTAGGGCAAGTAAAATGGTCAGATTGAGGTGTTCTCTTTGTGTCTGGAAGTAGCTAGCCAACGTTAGCCAGTTAGCTGGGGTGCTTGACTGCCTTGTGAAGTCAGAACGCTCGGATCAACCCTGCTCCTCGACCAGAGCATGCAGTGTGTGCTCTGAACCCTCCGAGAGCGAAACGCTCATAATTTACAAACTCTGAATTTACTAACGCCCAGAGCCCACTTTGGCACTCCAGATTGAATTTACAAACACACCTGAAGTTGTAAAATGTCTAGCTAGTAATTTATTATGCTAACGAGCTAGCAAGAGGTTGCATAGCAACAGCGTAGCGCTAGTAGCTCAACTGGAAGGATACCGTTTGTTTACAGAACTAATTAACTAATAGTATATAGTATGTAGTATAGTGGCTTCGGAAAGTATTCAGACCCCTTGACTTTTTCCACATTTTGTTATGTTACAGCCTTATTCTAAAATTTATTTTAAAAAAATTAACAATACACAATACCTCATAATGACAAAGCGAAAACAGTTTTTTAAATATTTTTGCTAATTTATATATTTTTTTTAACAGAAATACCTTATTAACGCACGTATTCAGACCCTTTGCTATGAGACTCGAAATTGAGCTCAGGTGCATCCTGTTTCCATTGATCATCCTTGAGATGTTTCTACAACTTGATTGGAGTCCACCTGTGGTAAATTCAATTGATTGGACATAATTTGGAAAGGCACACACCTGTCTATTTAAGGTCCCAAAGTTGACAATACATGTCAGAGCAAATACCAAGCCATGAGGTCAAAGGAATTGTCCATAGAGTGCAGAGATACGATTGTGTCGAGGCACAGATCTGGTGAAGGGTACCACAACATCTCTGCAGCACTGAAGGTCCCCAAGAACACAGTGGCCTCCATCATTCTTAAATGGAAGAAGTTTGGAACCGCCAAGATTCTTCCTAGAGCTGGCCGCCCGGACAAACTGAGCAATCGGGGGAGAAGGGCCTTGGTCAGGGAGGTAACCAAGAACCCGATGGTCACTCTGACAGAGCTCTGGAGTTCCTCAGTGGAGATGGGAGAACCTTCCAGAAGGACAACAATCTCTGCAGCACTCCACCAATCAGGCCTTTATGGTAGAGTAGCCAGACGGAAGCCACTTCTCAGTAAAAGGCACATGACAGCCCGCTTGGAGTTTGCCAAAAAGCACATAAAGACTCTCAGACCATGAGAAACAAGATTCTTTGGTCTGATGAAACCAAGCGTCATGTCTGGAGGAAACCTGATATCCTCCCTACGATGAAGCATGGTGATGGCAGAATCATGCTGTGGGGATGTTTTTCAGTGGCAGGGACTGGGAGACTAAGGATCGAGGCAAAGATGAACTGAGCAATGTACAGAGAGATCCTTGATGAAAACCTGCTCCAGAGCTTTCAGGACCTCAGACTGGGGACAATGACCCTAAGCACACAGCCAATACAATGCAGGAGTGGCTTCGGGACAAGTCTCTCAATGTCCTTGAGTGGCCCAGCCAGAGCCCGGACTTAAACCTGATCGAACATCTCTAGAGAGATCTGAAAACAGCTGTGCAGCAACGCTCCCCATCCAACCTGACAGAGCTTGAGAGGATCTGCAGAGAAGAATGGCAGAACCATACAGGAGTGCCAAGCTTGAAGCGTCATACCCAAGAAGACTTGAGGCTGTCAAAGTACTGCGTAATGGTTCTGAATACTTATGTAAAAGGTTTTTATTTGTAATAAATTAGCACATTTGCTTTGTCATTATGGGGTATTGTGTGTAGATGAGGGGGAAAACAATTCAATAAATGTTAGAATAAGGCTGTAAGCTAACAAAATTTGGAAAAAGTCAAGGGTTCTGAATGCTTAACGAAGGCACTGTATATTCTCATTCATTATGTAGTGTACAGTATGTTAGTATGGGTTGTCGACCACAGCTAATACAACATAATGTCGCACAAGTATGCTTCGTTTTCAATATCATATCGACCACACACTATAACTATATAATGTGACTGTGGATAAGGCCTATCTGCATGTCCATAAAGGATGGTTCATTTTGTCTGTGTGTGGGTGGCTTTACCATAAGAAATAGGTTTCCAGGGTTAGGTAGGTTACATGTAGTCAGTTGCTCCACAATCCTTGGGGTTTCCACTTCTGCCTCCCAATGATGACATGTTATAGGCAAAATCTATTGGCAAGGAGAGGGATTTTGGTATTTTGGCATCAGTTATTTTAAGGGCTTCACATAAACCATGCATAACATAATGCCCACATACTGTAGGGTTATGTAGGCCCATTTAGAGGGTTAACCTCTAACCTGGACACAAATCACTAGTTACTTTCATGTGTATGATGTCTGGTTTTAGTATGTGTGTGCGTGTGTGCCACCACGTGTCCTCTGATATGTGACGTACCTCAATTTCAGTCCACAGACCCAGTATCACAACCTGAAAACACCTGTGAATTGAACGGTACCATGTCCATGGCAACACTTCCACTGGTGGAGTACCGCTGGCCTTGGCCTGACTACCAGGGGTCGATGTGGAGCCATGAGCAGACTGGACAGCATTACAACATAAAATCCCCAGAGTCAGACAGCTACACCTGTGAGGCCAGGAACCCAGTCAGTGAGAAGACACCGACCTACAACAGCAACGACTGCCTGGCCACAGGTAAATTCAAGATCTGAGTGATATAGGCTTTGGGTTTGTAAAGTAAATACCATTCTGATAATATACTCAGTCAGGGTTTAATCATGTCCAAGTATTTTGATGCTGTTGGTAAAGGGATATCCTTGTTCAAGTTTCACTGATCACAGTGGTGGAAAAAGTACCCATTTGTCATACTTGAGTAAAAGTAAAGATACCTTAATAGAAAATGACTAAAGTAAAAGTGAAAGTCAACCAGTAAAATACTACTTGAGTAAAAGTCTAAAAGTACTTGGTTTAAAAAATACTTAAGTATTAAAAGTGGAATTAAAAGTATAAATCATTTCAAATTCGATTACTAGGCAAACCAGACGGCACAATTATCTTGTTGTTTTTTTCATAGCCAGGACCCAGAGGCACACTCCAACACAGACATAATTTACAAACAAAGCATTTTGTGTTTAGAGAGTCCACCAGATCAGAGGCAGTAGGGATGACCAGGGATATTTTGTGAATTTGGACAATTGTCCTGTCCTGCTAAGCATTCAAAATGTAACAAGTACTTTTGATGTCAGGGAATATGTGTGATGTAAAAAGTACATTATTTTCTTTAGAATGTAGTGAAGTAAAAGTAGTCAAAAATATAAATAGTAAAGTACAGATACCCCAAAAAACTACTTCAGTACTTTACACCACTGACTGACCTGTCTCTGTCTGTCTGTCTGTCTGTCTGTCTGTCTGTCTGTCTGTCTGTCTGTCTGTCTGTCTGTCTGTGTGTGTGTGTGTGTGTGTTACAGGCAACTGGAAGGTCATAGCTTTGGTTTCTGGTGGTGTTATTGGTGTCTTTCTGCTGTTAGTTGTGGTTGCTGTTGTGGTCTGTCTCATCAACAAGTGTTCCAAAGGTAAGCCCATGTCTTTCTAAAGAATCCCTTATTACATTGTATTACAGGATGTCTACTTACACTAAACAACATGACATTGTTAAACACATTTTACCCAACATACCAACATACCTCCTTGCCCATTGACTTCCCCTTCTTTTCCCTCCCTTGTTTTTATAACCAAGACCAATGGAGATGCTGAGAATAGTGACCAATTGAGATCTGTGCTGAGTACAGAGAATACATGTAATTTTGAAGAGAGTCCGGAGTAGGCCGCTGAGGGAACCAGCCAGGGAGAGAATATGGAAGAAGGGAAGCAGTCATTACTGAATGTGAGAAACGGAGAGGATGAGGGAGAGGATCAGCCATCACAGTACAATGACAAGGCAGGATCTACTGATAACATACAGTTGAAGTCGGAAGTTTA
This sequence comes from Hucho hucho, assembly GCA_003317085.1. Taxonomy (NCBI): domain Eukaryota; kingdom Metazoa; phylum Chordata; class Actinopteri; order Salmoniformes; family Salmonidae; genus Hucho; species Hucho hucho. The sequence goes on from QNTS01001516.1 coordinate 43,251, forward strand.
CATACACCTTAGCCAAATACATTTAAACTAAGTTTTTCACAATTCCTGACATTTAGTCCTAGTAAAGATTCCCTGTCTTAGGTCAGGTAGGATCACCACTTTATTTTAAGAACATGAAATGTCAGAATAATAGTAGAGATAATGATTTATATGGGGACAGAAGTTTACATACACTCAATTAGTATTTGGTAGCATTGCCTTTAAATTGTTTAACTTGGGTCAAACGTTTCGGGTGGCCTTCCACAAGCTTCCCACAATAAGTTGGTTGAATTTTGGCCCATTCCTCCTGTCAGAGCTGGTGTAACTGAGTCAGGTTCGCAGGTCTCCTTGCTCGCACATGCTTTTTCAGTTCTTCCCACCAATTTTCTATAGGATTGAGGTCAGGGCTTTCCAATACCTTAACTTCGCTGTCCTTAAGCCATTTGCCACAACTTTGGAAGTATGCTTGGGGTCATTGTCCATTTGGAAGACCCATTTGCGACCAAGCTTTAACTTCCTGACTGATGTCTTGAGATGTTTCTTCAATATATCCACATAATTTTCCCTCCTCATGATACCATCTATTTTGTGAAGTGCACCAGTCCCTCCTGCAGCAAAGCACACCCACAACATGATTCTGCCACCCCCGTGCTTCACGGTTGGGATGGTGTTCTTCGGCTTGCAAGCCTCCCCCTTTTTCCTCCAAAGAAAATGATGGTCATTATGGCCAAACAGTTCTATTTTTCTTTCATCAGACCAGAGGACATTTCTCCAAAAAGTACGATCTTTGTCCCCATGTGCAGTTGCAAACCATAGTCTGTCTTTTTTTATGGCGGTTTTGGAGCAGTGGCTTCTTCCTTGCTGAGCGGCCTTTCAGGTTATGTCGATATAGGACTCGTTTTACTGTGGATATAGATACTTTTTGTTTCCTCCAGCATCTTCACAAGGTCCTTTGCTGTTGTTCTGTGATTGATTTGCACTTTTCGCACCAAAGTACGTTAATCTCTAGGAGACAGAACGCGTCTCCTTCCTGAGCGGTATGACAGCTGCGTGGTCCCATGGTGTTTATACTTGCGTACTATTGTTTGTACAGATGAACGTGGTACCTTCAGGTGTTTGGAAATTGCTCCCAAGGATGAACCAGACTTGGGGAGGTCTACAATTTTTCTTCTGAGGTCTTAGCTGATTTCTTTTGATTTTCCCATGATGTCAAGCAAAGAGGCACTGAATTTGAAGGTATGCCTTGAAATACATCCACACGTACACCTGCAATTTACTCAAACGATGTCAATTAGCCTATCAGAAGCTTCTAAAGCCATGACAATTTTCTGGAATTTTCTAAGCTGTTTAAAGGCACAGTCAACTTAGTGTATGTAAACTTCTGACCCACTGGAATTGTGGTACAGTGAATTATAAGTGAAATAATCTGTCTGTAAACATTTGTTGGGAAAATTACTTGTGTCATAAACAAAGTAGATGTCTTAACCGACTTGCCAAAACTATAGTTTGTTAACAAGACATTTGTGGAGTGGTTGAAAAACAAGTTTTAATGACTCCAACATAAGTGTATGTAAACTTCTGACTTCAACTGTACAGTACATCCTAAATTCAAGGAACCTCTTGCTGTAAACCAATGTTGAATGACCAATCCTAGGGGAAACACTGCTGTAATTGACAGATTCTTAAAAGTTAAATATAATACACTGTGTATTGGGAAAGGGGGATACCTAGTCAGTTGTACAACTGAATGCATTGAAGTATTGGAGTGTTTCTTTCAAAATTATCTGATTAGAGAAAGTTTGTCCTTCTGTTCTCATCAGCAGCTTAAGCCAGCAGATCCAACCGTCCTAAATATGAGTCAAAGCCTGATGGTAAGCCATTCACCTGGAATTCTGCCACTTAGCATCCTTTTCATTGTCATCCAGAAGTGAACACAACATAGTAATATGGTCTGTATGAGAATGCTAAGCTCAACTTTTCTCTCTCCTCCTCAGTTAAAGGCAGTGATGGAGTCCAGCCAGAACAAGGCAAGTCATCCAGTTAATTTAAGACTGTATGAACAGAAGTAACTTCTTAAATAGCATTTGATGCAGTAAGAGAGAGGCTGGAGTTGATGTTTTCCTTCTGTGTGTGATTCTGCAGAGATTACGGTTCCGCTAACGGTCAACCCCAAAACAGGGGAAGAGGATGCAGACAAACCTGGAAAGGGGCAGGAGAATGGAGGTGTGTATGAAACTTAAGCGGATAGTTTACCTGGCAGTTACAGTGAACTCCAACCATATTTGTCTTGATGATTTGATTCCTGTAACTGACTGATTCTTAAATGCTAAATGTCAATGGTCACAGACCATTGACTACAGCTCAGCGTTCAACACCATAGTGCCCACAAAGCTCATCACTAAGTTAAGCACACTGGGACTAAACACCTCCCTCTGCAACTGGATCCTGGACTTCCTGACGGGCTGCCCCCAGGTGGTAAGAGTAGGCAACAACACATCTGCCACGCTGATCCTCAACACTGGGGCCCCTCAGGGATGCATACTTAGTCCCCTCCTGTACTCCCTGTTCAACCATGACTGCGTGGCCATGCACGACTCCAACACCATCATTAAGTTTGCTGACGACACAACAGTGGTAGGCCTGATCACCGACAATGAGACAGCCTATAGGGAGGAGGTCAGAGACCTGGCAGTGTGGTGCCAGGACAACAACCTCTCCCTCAATGAGAGCAAGACCGGTTGCATCACCGCCTTGTATGGCAACTGCTCAGCATCTGACCGTAAGGCGCTACAGAGGGTAGTGCATACGGCCCAGTACATCACTGAGGCCAAGCTTCCTGACATCCAAGACCTATATACTAGTCAGTGTCAGAGGAAGGCCCAAAAAATTGTCAGACTCCAGTCACCCAAGTCATAGACTGTTCTGTCTGTTACCACATGGCAAGCAGTACCGGAGCGCCAAGTCTAGGACCAAAAGGCTCCCTAACAGCTTCTACCACCAAACCACAAGACTGCTGAACAATTAATCAAATTGCCACCCAGACTATTTACATTGCCCCCGCCTTTGTTTTTACACTGCTGCTACTCGCTGTTTATTATCTATGCATAGTCACTTTACAAATTACCTCGACTAACCTGTACCCCCGCACATTGACTCGGTACCGGTACCCCCTGTATATAGCCGTGTTATTGTTATGTAATTTTCTTATTTTTTTTAGATTTTCTTTATTTAGTAAATATTTTCTTAACTATTTCTTGAACTGCATTGTTGGTTAAGGGCTTGTAAGTAAGCATTTCACGGTAAGGTCTGTTGTATTCTGCGCATGTGACATAAAATTTGATTTGAAATACATTATACTGTTTATTATAAGTATAGAGGGTTCATCTAGAACAGGGGTGTCAAACTCATTCCATTAAGACCTAGACAACCAGGTGAAATGAGTTATTTACTCATTAGTGACCTTAATTCAGCAATCAAGTACATGGGAGGGGCGATAACCTGCAGACACTCCACCCTCCATGGAAGGAGTTTGACACGTGATTTAGAGGGTTACTAGAAATGATCTAATTAGCAGCTGAAGCCAGTGGATCCAACAGTCCTAAAGATGAGTCAAAGCCTGAGGTAAGACAGTGGCGTTCACCTGGAATTCTGCCATCTACTACGTTGTTGTTTACCTTGAGGATTGTTAGAGCAAGTTTCTGGTCCAGAATAGACAAACTAGGAGATCCCTGTACTGTTTGATTGTTGTAGCTTATGAGGGTGTGAAGGGAGACCAGGGATGTGTGTGGGCTTGTGTGCTTACCTGCGTGTGTATGATTAAGTCCAACTCTTCTGTTGTGCGTTTTCTTGACAGATGCTACTCCTTTAAAGTATATCGACCGCCAGTAAAGAATCCAGTATTTTAGGATGGTAAGTATGAGTCTGAGAAAGACCCCAACCACAACATTTATTAAGGAAAGGAATTAGGAAGTGCTCACTTTGTTATTATGTTTGATGATCAACATGTGGTATTTTAATTTTAATTTGGATGCATTGAAAGACAAACCGTTAACAAGTCAGATTGGTGCTGGTATTAAAGGAAGAACACCTGTTGTTGCATTTATAACATAAGACCAAGAGTTTTTCCAGACCATGTGACCTGACCAGGAAAAACTCCTGGCCCTAGTCATTAGTAATGTTTTGTCTCATGAGCTCTTTCCTCTATTGCTTCCTACCAGCTGGTGGGGTAACTGAGGACAAGAAAAATGGGGCACCTGTGTAATGATCATGCTGTTTGATCAGCTTCTTGATATGCCACACCTGTAATGTGGAAGAATTATCTTGGCAAAGGAGAAATGTTCACTAACAGGGATGTGCACAACATTTCTCCAAAATAAGGTTTTTGTGAGTATGGAACATTTCTTGGATCTTTTATTTCAGCTCATGAAACATGGGACCAAGACTTTGCATGTTGTGTTTATATTTTTGTTCAGTGCATAAATGGTAAATGAAGGGAAACAGGATAACATTGCACATAGTAACTTGCATGCAATCAGATGAAGTACTGTTAGTTCATAAAGCACACAGTTCCTCACATTATACAGTGAGCTCCAAAAGTATTGGGTCAGTGACACATTTTGTTTTGGCTCTGTACTCCAGCACTTTGGATTTGAAATGATACAATGACTATGAGGTTAAAGTGCAGACTGTCAGCTTTAGTTTCAGGGTATTCTCATCCATATCGGGTGAACTTTTTAGAAATTGCAGCACGTTTTGTACAAAGTCTCCCCATTTTAGGGGAGCAAATGTTTTGGGACAAATGTGTATTAAAGTAGTATAACGTTTAGTATTTGGTCCCATATTCCTAGCATGCAATGATTACATTAAGCTTGTGACTCTACAAACTTGTTGGATGCATTTGCTGTTTATTTTGGCTGTGTTTCAGATTATTTTGTGCGCAATAGAAATTAATGGTAAATAATGCATTGTCATTTGAGTTACCTTTATGCTAAATAAGAATGTTTCTAAACACGTTTACCTGACTATGGATGCTACCATGATTACGGATAATCCTTAATGAATCGTGAATAATGACGAGTGAGAAACTGCACTTTAACCTCATAGTCATTGTATAATTTAGAAATCCAAAGTGCTGAAGTATAGAGACAAAACAACCAAAAAAGTGTCACTGTCCCAATACTTTTGGAGCTCACTGTATAATGTGATGAGCTGTGTGCTTTATGAATGTATAGTACTAAAGAAATATGAGGGCAATATTTGTGTCAGAACATTTTGATGGAAAAAAACATGAGATTATCTTATACTTTGAGGTAAAGTATGTAGCACCTAGATGTCTGTAATCTAGGCTGCATTGAAATAATGTACTTTTTAGCCATTAGCCAACAAATTCTTAGCCACACGACAGTCCAGTTTCATTATCAAGAAGTTATCTAGTAGCAAGCTGAATTTCACCTCATAGGCTACGAAAAGGGAGCTTTCGCAGAAATATAACCACATAATATAGCCTAGGCTACTGCACTAGCAGCGCTAAACAGATTTGACAAATTATCAATGCGACTTCAAAGAATGTCATCACACTTCTGTCTTTCGGGTGGAAGCAATACTGCGCCATTAAAAGGTACATTTTGTTTCTCATGGATTATCCATAGGGAAGACCAAACCTGCCGTAATTAGAATTAAATAAAAAAATATATAAATGCACACAAATAGCTAATTCTTTAAATAATTCATCACACATTATAATATATTTTATTTCTGTATTTACTCCAATTTGATAACTAGGGGTGTCAAGCAAACATGTGGGTATTATCTAACACACCATTGGTTGGTCAATGCCACGGCACATTGCTTGATTGCATTTGCCTGGATTGCATTTGCCTGCATTCAGTATGACAGAAGTGTTTAAATTTAGAGGCCACCCCCCCCCTCCTGGACTTCCTGACTGGCCGTCCCCTGGGTAGTGAAGGTAGGAAACAACCCCTCCACTTGGCTGATCCTCAACATGGGGCCCCACAAGGGTGCGTGCTCAGCCCCTCTATACTCCCTGTTCACCCATGACTGCGTGGCCAAATCAAAGTTTATTTGTCCCGTGCGCCGAATACAACAGGTGTAGACCTTACAGTGAAATGCTTACTTACAGGTTCTAACCAACAGTGCAAAAAAGGTATTAGGTGAACAATAGGTAAGTAAAGAAATAAAAACAACCGTAAAAAGACAGTGAAAAATAACAGTAGCAAGGCTATATACAGTAGCGAGTCTACATACATTCACCGGTTAGTCGGGCTGATTGAGGTAGTATGTACATGTAGATATGGTTAAAGTGACTATGCATATATGATAAATAGAGTAGCAGTAGCGTAAAAGAAGGGTTGGCGGGTGGCGGGACACAATGCAGATAGCCCGGTTGCTCCGCCCGCAACCGCAGGGCTCTCCAGAGAGTGGTGCCGTCTGCCGAACGTGTCACCGGGGGCAAAATACCTGCCCTCCAGGACATCTACAGCACCCGATGTCACAGGACAGCCAAAAGATCATCAAGGACATCAACCACCCGAGCCACTGCCTGTTCACCCCGCTATCATCCAGAAGACGAGGTCAGTACAGGTGCATCAAAAACAGCTATCTCAAGGCCATCAGGCTGCTAAATAGCCATCGCTAGCACATAGTTTGCTGCCTATATTCATAGACTTGTAACCACTGGCCACTTTAATAAATGGAACACTAGTCACTTTTATTACTGTTTACATATCTTGCATTACTCATCTCTTATGTATATACTGTATTCTATACTATTATACTGTATCTTAGTCTATGCCGCTCTGTTTTTGCTCATCCATATATTTATTCTCTGCCTGGGGCGGCAGGTAGCCTAGTGGTTAGACCGTTGGACTACTAACCGGAAGGCTGCAAGATCTAATCCCTGAGCTGACAAGGTAAAATCTGTCGTTCTGCCCCTGAACAAGGCAGTTAACCCACTGTTCCTAGGCCGTCACTGAAAATAAGAATTTGTTCTTAACTGACTTGCCTAGTTAAATAAAGGTAAAGTAATATATTCTAATTACGTTCATTTTCTTAGATTTGTGTGTATTGGTATATGTTGTGAAATTGTTAGATATTACTTGTTAGATATTACTACACTGTCGGAGCTAGAAACACAAGCATTTCGCTACACCCGCAATAACATCTGCTAAACATGTGTATGTGACCAATAAAATTTGATTTGATTTTAAATCCAACATTGTTTTCAATCGAGTGGCTCAACAGGCAAGTTGAAGTTTTACTTTCACTTTTATATCATGTCATGTCTGCTAGGTAGGCAGGCTAAAGACATAGCCACAGTGAGTCAACATACTACACAACTGTTTTGTTGTCTGTAGCTGCAAACAAACCAGCAAAAGTACTTATAAGAAAAGGCTAACTTTTGAGCATCTTTTTCACGGAAACGATACGCTGCGCAGTTTCATCAAGTAGGTTATTCTGTTGCACAGGCTGTTGTCTGGGTGGCGAGAAACTCTTCTTTTAAAGATGCACTCGTGTTTATTACAAATTACTGGTCTGTTATGTGTGCTGATTACAAACACATTCGCACAAGTAGGCTACGTTTTCAATATCGACCGCACCCCATAACTCTAACATGTGATTGCAGAAGGCCTATTTGCAGGTCCATAAAAGGATGGTACATTTTAGCTGTGTGTGTGTGTGTGTGGCTTAAGCATAAGAAATAGGGGATTTCTAGGGTTGGGTAGGTTACATGTAATCAGTTACTCCCCAACCCTTGGGGTTTCCACTTCTGCCTCCCAATGATGACATATTATAGGCCTATTGTATTGGCAAGGAGAGAGATAAACAGCTGAAATTGTCTGTGGTAACCCTCACTTATCCCATTTATTTTGGCATCAGTTTATTTTAAGGGCTATACATGAACCACACATAACATAATTCCCACATACATGTAAACTGACAACTGTTATTGTGGTTAATATGTATCACGTTCAATGTCAATAGGGCTATGTAGGCCCATTTAGAGTTATCTAATTCACTTTCACATATATGATGTCTGGTTTTCCAGATGAAAAGTGGGACAGTTTCTTGTGTTGACTCTTTGATACTCTGATACATGTATGAAATGTCTGCTTTTCCAGAGGATCTTTATCTTAAAGTGGGAGGTGAACTTGTGTTGAAGCCAGACAAGTTCACTATACCTGACCCCACCACATGCATCCTATGGAAGCATGGCCTGAACAAGGCAGCAGAGTGGGACAAGGATTTTGGGATGTACACCTATGGTGCCTTCGAAAGCCGCACAACCCTGGACCAGGCTACTGGAGAGCTGAGAATCAGTGGCTTGACGAACACAGAATAAACTCCACTGTCTGAGTTCAACAACAAACTGCTTGACAAGACATATACACGATCTGTTATCAGCAAGCGTGTGTGTGTGTGCATGTTGATTCCTTTGCTTGCAGTATTGCTGTGTGTGTGTGTGTGTGTGCTTCACAAGCATGTTTCCCTGCTTTGTCTTTCTCCTGGATTTACAGAGGCAGTCCTTAAACCCACAATCACTTCTTCCTGTAACTCCAACAAAACCTGTTTTTAAACGCAGCCTAATAGAGATTAAAAGAGAGAGAAACAGAGAACACAAACAGATTGTAGAGAAAGAGCGAGAGAAAGAGAGTGTGTGTGCACCACCACGTGTCCTCTGGTATCACAACCTGAGTCACCTGTAAATTTAACGGTTCTATGGCAACTGTTCACTGCAGTGCTAAGGGTCCGATGGTGGTGTACTGCTGGTCTTTGCCTGACCACCAGGGGGAAATGTGGAGCCAGGAGCAGACTGGACAGCACTACAACATCAAATCCCTAGAGTCAGACAGACAGCTGCAGCTGTAAGGCCAGAAACACAATCAGTGAGATGACACAGACCTACTACAACAGCAACGACTGAAAGGCCACAGCTAAACAAGATAGATAGTATAAGCAGATATGGGTGACTGTTTCTGTATTTGCATGTTTCCATTGTCCCCCTAATAGCTGGTGCTGTGATTGGTGTCTTGGCTTCTGTTCTATTGGCTATTCTTCCATGTGTAGCGGCCTGTCTCATCTGCTGGAAGTGTTCTAAAGGTCAGCCCATATCTTTACTGTAAATATTACCATAAATGTTTCATTATTTGAGTCTCCTCCTTGAACTTTGATGGAAATACATGTTTCATATCAACAATTGTATCTCTAGCTATCTCAGGATCAAAGAATGATTCCAGGTCAACAAAATATTCAGATTTTGAAAGTAAGAAAGTGAAAGTGTTTTTCTGAAATAGAATGCAGTTCTTTGCATGAATCAGAAAAGCACTTGTTGAATATATAGTTTGTTTGACAAATATTTAGATTCTGTACAGGGAAGGTTTGTTTCTCTTCAGTAAACTCATCTCTCTTTTTCGATCTATTTTGGGTTATTATGTTTCATGTTATCCTTTATGGGCTGTCATGTTTAGCCTAGGCTACTATAATTTTTAGGAACTTTGAATAATGTGAATTATAATGAAATGTTGATCCATGCAACAAGATGGCAAACGTATTATTTAATAATTAAATATTTCATTGTGTGAATGTTTTAGTGTGCATGCCTCATACAGTAGGCTCAGTGGACAGGAGGAAAATTAAATAAACTATAGTTATTAAGTTACCTTTGAATATTACAATATTGCCAACTTTGGTAACATTATAGCACAGTCATCCTATCAATTCTAAATTATATATATAATTCTGTACATTGTAGCCAATTATACACACAGGGAGGCGCCAGAGACCAGGTATGGGCAAGGAATATTCCTGACGTGGTTAGAAAAAAAATATATTAAAGTTATTATAGCATATAAACATAATACAGTGAGTTGGTATACAGTGTGATTGTATTGCAGCTATTAAACATGATTTACAAGTCAAATGGCACGTTATTTTCAACCAAGTGGACATGACTTGTGCAGAGGGAGGAACTAAGTTAATTTTACTTTCACTTTCACAGCCCTGGTAGGAAAGGTTATGGACCAAACGGTGTTTTAGTATATCTCATTTGAACTTACTTTTATTATCTAAATAATCGAACTAACTAACAAATATGACCAAACTAACGCTAATCAGATTGTGTTTTTGGCTTTATCTGGCGCAAACGGTGGTCTCCGAAGGTAAGTTGAACCGACTTTCAGGCCGAACGTAGCGTTTGGCCTACCTAATATTTGTTAGGCTACTTGTTTGCTATTGTGTGCTAGTTGTATAGCCTAGCCTACAACATCACATCATATTTGATTATCATGAACAATGGGTATATGTAAGATCACGTGCCTTATGAACACTGCGCTGCAGCCGCCGAGTGGGATTCATATAAAAGAAAATAAGAAACATGGCAATCTGAAATCCTAAACGACATTATGGAGTGATGGACAGCCTAAACACGCTCTTCCTATTGATTTTCAACATGGAAAGTCAGAATCATTTTAAACGGCGTCTATGTGTGTTACGTTACGGACCGCACCCTTCTTATTCCGTTTAGCTACACACAGGGCCAACTTCAGGAAGTTACCAGATGTTGAATCCTGGCCTAACCAAGGCTAAAACCTACAGAAGGGTCAGCGTGATCATGGCAGGGCCAGCGTTATGGGCGAGCCTTAGGGGGGCCCATCCAAATAAAATATTGAAATATTGATCATTTATTTGACTGAGACGCACGCCGACAGAAAGACCCATCAATCTCAGATAAATAATCCAAGCGAGCGAAACAGTGCCCCTCTGTCTCTGTATGTGTAAACAATGTATCTGATTCTGTCTGGACCAAAAGAGTATGGCATGTCATACTATTTCTGTCCAGACAGCATCAGATCCATGGGCTAGATATAGGATGCTGGTTTCCCCTAAAGTATTTACTAGGGATGCCAAGGCAGCAGCTACTCTTCCTGGGGTCCAAACACATTAAGGCACTTACATTACACATAAAACAAAAGATAAAAAAATAGATACTGCACATCTACCATTCCAGTGTTAAATTGCTATATTGTAATTACTTTGCCACCATGGCCTATTTATTGCCTTACGTTCCTTATCTTACCTCATTTGCACACATTGTATATAGATTAGTTTTTTTTCTACTGTATTATTGACTGTATGTTTGTTTACTCCAATGTGTAACTCTGTGTTGTTGTATGTGTCGAACTGCTTTGCTTTATCTTGGCCAGGTCGCAGTTGTAAATGAGAACTTGTTCTCAACTTGCCTACCTGGTTAAATAAAGGTGAAATAAAATTGAAAAAAAAACATATAACATTATTACACCACTACACATCTACAATACAAAATGTATAATACCACCACAATGTACATCTGTGTAGAGTGTGTGTGCTAACGTTTGTGTGTGTATGCGTGTGCCTGTACTTGTGTGTGTGTGTCTCTTCACGGTACCTGCTGTTCCATAAGGTGTATTTTTTTTATCTCTTTTTTTTAATCTGATCCTACTACTTGCATTAGTTACCTGATGTGGAATAGAGTTCCATGTAGTCATGGCTCTATGTAGTACTGTGCGCCTCCCCTAGTCTGTTCTGGACTAGGGGATTGTGAAAAGACCTCTGGTGGCATGGCTTGTGAGGTATGCATGGTTGTCTGAGCTGTGTGCTAGTAGTTTAAACAGACAGCTCAGTGCATTCAATATGTCAACACTTCTTACAAAAACTAGTATTGATGAAGTCAATCTCTCCTCCACTTTGAACCATGAGAGATTAACATGCATATCATTAATGTTAGCTCTCCGTGTACATTTAAGGGCCAGCCGTGCTGCCCTGTTCTGAGCCAATTTTTTCCAAAGTCCCTCTTTGTGGCACCTGATCACACGACTGAACAGATTGTTTTGCCACAGTTATATAATTACTCCTGTCTAAATAAAAACATTCAAAAATACTTCACCAGAGAGCATGACTTAGCCACAGAGGATCATTAGCTTCTTTAAAAAAAATTGCTGTAGATTGTTTCAAATCACAAGTGAATAAGTGTATGCCTATTTTGGAATCCCACAATTTGGGCAGCGGGCTTGGAAATATGTCTGGCGCGGCAGGTAGCTAAGTGGTGTTGGGCCAGTATTATAGCATATATAGCACATTATAGCACATTAGAGCGTTGGGCCAGTAACCAAAAGGTTGCTGGATTGAATCCCAGAGTTGACAAGGAAAAAATCTGTTGTTCTGCCCCTGAAAAGGGCAGTTAACCCACTGTTCCTAGGCCGTCATTGTAAATAGGAATTTGTTCTTAACTGACTTGCCTAGTTAAATGAAGGTTAAATGTAAAAAAAAAAAAAAGATATCTGATTGAGTTGTGGCTGTCAGTGAAAAGCATCTAAAATATGTGTGAATGTAATGTGTCTTAAGTATAATTATTTATGTTGCAACAAGAAGAAGAGAAGGGGTGGTTGGCAAACATATGGCGTGTCTCTCTCTCTTGCCCATTCATTGTTTCATTGTGTGACTTGTTTGCCCTTTTGATTGTATATATTTTTTTCACTTCCCCATTACATATGTCCTCTGTAGGCCTAGTTAATCCCTCGTCATTTGGTTACATTAATGACTGTTAATGCACGTATTAATTAGAGTCATATACTATTCTCATTCTCAGAGTGGAAATGTTTGCAGAATTCAGAACCTGCTACACTTTTGAGAAACAAGTTTTGGTTTATTTCATAACCATTGTGAGTTTTGTCAATCTTTTCATTGTCTTTTGTTTGAAGTGCTCCCGTGAGCAATGAGCATGTGTCTGGTTTCTCTGTCCTGATAATGTTGGGGGAGCGTGCTCGTATGAGCACTCATAGAAGTAGGCCTACCTGGCCTGCTGCATGGAACTGTAGGAAAGTGCCCATTTGGCAATGTCTGATTTCTGATTGTCTTAACTCACCACGTCCACCACTAATAAGCTGAGCTTCTCAGTCATTTTTTCTTCACTTTACACATTGTAAATTGTCTTTTTTTTATGTCCATTGCAAATGATAGTTCCTCAGTATTTGAAAAATCTTTCCAACACTCGATAAATCACCAAGCCTTGGTGTGATAATGCAAAATATCATAGATATCAAATATCATCTGATGATCCCATATATCCAGCAGAAACGTTTGTCCCGAGCTCTCTGGTGCAGGAAACTGTGAGGGCCCGGGAACAGGCTAGTTGATACTATGTTCCAAGTTAGTTAGGGACAGCTTATGGCTCCAGTGGATGTTTTGCTACAATGTTGCACTTTATTAGTAATATCTCAAGTCAAGACAGAGATTGAGAGGCAGACAAGCGGAGTAGAGAGATGAATGTGATTGAAAGAACCAGTATTTTCATCAGGATATTTCCGACTGTTTTAATTGTCGGTTTAGGCCTATCTATCTGATATAGTTGATGATGGAAGTTATAGTCTATACGCCAATGCAGCAGTAGGCCTATCTCTGAGTTCTATAGCTGCCAATGAACCACAGTGTATCAATGTGTCCATATGGCAGAGGCTGGTGCTCTCGCCTTAAGCCAGGTGTACACTACACAATTTTGGTCATGATTTAGCTGTCCCAGACCCAGTTTTTGAGATTGGAGACAAAATCCCCATGTCGTTGCCTACACGGGGCGATGCTTGTTTAATGTGAGTAGGTCAAAGACACAATCTGAGGGCTACCGATCTTGTCTTTGAGCAGTCTCAGGCGCCCCAGTATTTTCAAACATGTTTGATTTTACCTGCACAAAATCTGCAATGCTCTTGTAGTGTGAGATGTGCAACCACACGTTTTGAGAACGGTGATCAGCAATAGCCAATGAGAGCTTGTGACAACCAGGCGGAAGAGGTGGAAGCTAGCTAGCCTAGCATAAAAAAATAACATTGCTTTGAAGAAAAGAGCTTAGGGCACTCCACGGTCTATTTGGACACGAGATGGAAGGGAGAATAGTTGAACTTTGGCAAGATTCAGAGTTCCTGTTCAATATCTCCTCAGAGTTTTACCACAACCAAACCGTGCAATGCAAATCACCACACACACAAGTGCGGCTAGCTGCTGTTCACTGTCTAGCTCCATCTCGTGACAAACTCCCGTTTCGTTTTCGCGCGACAGTGTTGTATCAAGAATCGTTACGACCAAGTGAAGACTTATAGTGTGTGACACCCCGTCTGTGACAGATGGTTAAGTGTGCTCAACACTACGTTGGCAGGATAACATCCTACAGGAAAGACGGTTGTTTAATGTGAGAGGCTCAGCGGTGTTAGGATGTTGTGTAGCGTCCAACTGATTAGTTCTGCGCACGCTCCCTCAACGTTATCAGGACAGAGAAACGACACATGCTCATTGTTCACATGAAGCACTTCAAATAAAAGACAACGGAAAAAATGTACAACTACTAAATGAGGGTTACGAAATGAACCAAAACTTGTTTCTCACAAGTGTAGTAAGTTGTGAACTCTGCAAACAACGTTTCCAGTCCGAGAATGAGAACAGTAAATTACTGGAATTCTTGCATTAACAGTAATTAATGTAACCAAATGACCGTGGTTAACAGTACATTTAGACCTACTGGTTACATACAGTGCATTCGGAAAGTAGTAGACCCCTTGACTTTTTACACACTTTGTTATGTTACAGCCTTATTCTAAAATGGATTAAATTTTTTTCCCCCCTCATCAATCTACATACAATATCCCATAATGACAAAGCGAAAACTGGTTTTTCAAAATCTTTGCAAATGTACAAATAATAAACAGAAATACCCCTGGGGTATTGGTCAAAATTGAAACGGCAAACAAATAAAATAAAAAAAATTTGGTCACATACACATGGTTAGCATATGTTAATGCGAGTGTAGCAAAATGCTTGTGCTTCTAGTTCCGACCATGCAGTAATATCTAACAAGTAATCTAACAATTTCACAACAACTACCTCATACACACGTGTAAAGGAATGAATAAGAATATGTACATAAAAATATATGGATGAGCGATGGCCGAACGGCATAGGCAAGATGCAGTAGATGGTACAGAGTACAGTATATACATATGAGATGAGTAATGTAGGGTATGTAAACATATAAAGGGGCGTTGTTTAAAGTGACTAGTGGTCATTTTAATTATTAAAGTGGCTAGAGATTTGAGTCAGTATGTTGGCAGCAGCCACTCAATGTTAGTGATGGCTGTTTAACAGTCTGATGGCCTTGAGATAGAAGCTGTTTTTCAGTCTCTCGGTCCCAGCTTTGATGCACCTGTACTGACCTTGCCTTCTGGATGATAGCGGGGTGAACAGGCAGTGGCTCGGGTGGTTGTTGTCCTTGATGATTTTTTTTTTGGCCTTGCTGTGACATCGGGTGGTGTTGGGGTCTTGGAGGGCAGGTAGTTTGCACCCGGTGATGCGTTGTGCAGACCTCACTACCCTCTGGATAGCCTTACGGTTGTGAGCGGAGCAGTTGCCGTACCAGGCGGTGATACAGCCCGACAGGATGCTCTCAATTGTGCATCTGTAAAAGAGTGTTGCGCCTTCTTCACCACGCTGTCTGTGTGGGTGGACCATTTCAGTTTGTTCGTGATGTGTACGTTGAGGAACTTAACTTTCCACCTTCTCCACTGCTGTCCTGTTGATGAGGATAGGGGTCTGCTCCCTCTGCTGTTTCCTGAAGTCCACGATAATCTCCTTTTTTGTTGACGTTGAGTGTGAGGTTATTTTCCGTACACCACACTCCGAGGGCCCTCACCTCCTCCCTGTAGGCCCTCTCGTTGGTCGTTGTTGGTAATCAAGCCTACCACTGTAGTGTCATCTGCAAACTTGATGATTGAGTTGGAGGCGTACATGGCCATACAGTCAGGGGTGAACAGGGAGTACAGGAGAGGGCTGAGAACGCACCCTTGTGGGGCCCCAGTGTTGAGGATCAGTGGGGTGGAGATGTTGCTTCCTACCCTCACCACCTTGGGGCAGCCCGTAGGAAGTCCAGGACCCAGTTGCACAGGGCGGGGTCGAGACCCAGGGTCTCGAGCTTAATGACGAGTTTGGAGGGTACTATGGTGTTAAATGCTGAGCTGTAGTCGATGAACAGCATTCTTACATAGGTATTCCTCTTGTCCAGATGGGTTAGGGCAGTGTGCAGTGTGATTGTGTTGTCTGTGGACCTATTGGGGCGGTAAGCAAATTGGAGTGTGTCAGGTAGGGTGGAGGTGATATGATCCTTGACTAGTCTCTCAAAGCACTTCATGATGACAGAAGTGAGTGCTACGGGGCGATAGTCATTTGTTCCTGTTCCAAAGTAACTGAGCTAATGGTGGCCCTCTTGAAGCATGTGGGAACAGCAGACTGGGATAAGGATTGATTGAATATGTCTGTAAACACACCAGCCAGCTGGTCTGCGCATGCTCTGAGGACGCGGCTAGGGGTGCCGTCTGGGCCGGCAGCCTTGCGAGGGTTAACACGTTTTAAATGTTTTGGCTGCGATGTTGGCTGCGATGAAGGAGAGCCTGCAGGTATTGGTAGTGGGCCGTGTCGGTGGCACTGTATTGTCCTCAAAGAGCAAAGAAGAAGAAGTTGTTTAGTTGGTCTGGGAGCAAGACATTGTGGTCCGTTGAATTGCGACTCTACTTTGTCTCTATACTGACGCTTAGCTTGTTTGATTGCCTTGCGGAGGGAATAGCTACACTGTTTGTATTCGGTCATGTTTCCGGTCACCTTGCCTGGATTAAAAGCAGTGGTTCGCATGTTCAGTTTTGCGCGAATGCTGCCATCAATCCACGGTTTCTGGTTGGGGAAGGTTTTAATAGTCGCTGTGGGTACAACATCACCGATGCACTTGCTAATAAACTCACTCACCAAATCAGCGTATTCATCAATGTTATTGTCCGACGCTATGCGGAACATATCCCACTCCACGTGATCGAAACAATCTTGAAGCGTGGAATCAGATTGGTCGGACCAGCGTTGAACAGACCTGAGCACGGGTGTTTCCTGTTTTAGTTTCTGTCTATAGGCTGAGAGCAACAAAATGGAGTCGTGGTCAGATTTTCTGAAAGGAGGGCGAGGGAGGGCTTTGTATGCGTCGCGGAAGATAGAGTAACAATGATCCAGGATTTTGCCAGCCCGGGTCGCGCATTCGATATGCTGATAAAATTCACACAATGTAACAATGAATGTGCAAGAATTGTTCGGAGACTGCAGGCTTATTCAGGACAGATTTGGGCAAGAGTGAGCCCTTTCGCTTAGCCTCTTCCGCTCTGCTGAACCTAGCGAGCGAAACAGCGCCCCTTTGTCTTACTATATGTAGCCCATGTTTCTGATACTGTTTGGCCAGAAAAAGTATGACATGCCATACTCCTTTTGTCCAGACAGCATCAGATACATGGTCTGCACCTACGGAGACAAAGGGGCGCTGTTTCACTCGCGCGGACGCTTTATCTGAGATTGATGCGTCTTTCTGTCTGCGCACGTCTCGGTCAAATAAATGATCAATATTTAATTTAGACAGGCAAGGAGGTACATTGGGGGCAGGCCAGGCCCCCTAGTCCCCGCCCATAACGCGTGCCCTGCTTTATGCACAAATATTGATTTAATAACCTTCTAAGTAAACGTGATAATATGTTGTGTGGTCCTCCCACTATGTCTCGGGAAAGCATGCAGTTTATTAGACTACAGATGAAATAAATGATGATGAACTTCACAGGGTGGTAAAAGTGCAATGTGATGAGCTTGATGCTCCTTTCCAATAAATATTGACAGTCTTATTCTGGTGACATGATGACCAATGCTTTGCGGCCGTTTGACAAATAACATTTATATCACGCTTATCCATAATAATGTCATAATGTAGATAGTTTACCCCAGCTGTAGCTGCGAGCTGTTGGCCAGAGTGCATGTGCCAAGACCAGATTGGACACATTTGCTATATAACACAACAGTCCAAATAATACAGTCTATATAGCACGACAGTCTATATAGCACAGCAGTCTATATAACGCTGCAGTCTATATAACGCTGCAGTCTATATAACGCTGCAGTCTATATAACGCTGCAGTCTATATAACGCAGCAGTCTATATAACGCTGCAGTCTATATAACGCTGCAGTCTATATAACGCTGCAGTCTATATAACGCAGCATAAAATACTATCAAAGTGGTCAGACTACATAGACCAGATACACCCAGCAAGCAGAATTCTAGACATAATAAGTAAAGGTTCATACTAAGGTCTCTTTCAATGCCAATAGGGTTAGGACTACATATTTATACCCTAACCATAATGTGTTACCCTGGATACATTGATACTCTGATACATGGATGAAATGTCTGCTTTTCCAGAGGATGTTAAAGTGGGAGGGGAGCTGGTGTTGAAACTGGACAAGTCCACAGTGTCTGGCAACATCACAAGCATCCTGTGGAAGCATGGGAAGAACAAGGTGGCAGAGTGGGACAAGGATTTTGGTAATCTGGAAATCTATGGTGCCTTCATAAACCGTACAACCCTGGACAGTACTACTGGAGAGCTGAGAATCAGTGGATTGAAGAAAACAGACAGTGGAGTTTATTCTGTGGAGTTCAACAGCAAACTGCTTGACAAGACATATAAACTATCTGTTATCGGTAAGTGTTTCTGTGTTTGTCTCTGTGTGTGTGTGTGTTTTGAATATGTGTGTGTGGTCATGTAGAAACAGCATGTTATGTATTGTAGTGCCTCACAAGCATTTTCCCAAATTATTCCTGTTTCTTTCCTCTATTTACAGAGGCAGTCCCCAAACCCACAATCACTTCTTCCTGTAAACCAGACAAAACCTCCTGCACTCTGACCTGTGAGGGTGACACCACTGATGCTGAACCAGTCACCTACAGCTGGAACGTGGGAGGGAGAGCATGGGAGGTCTCAGACAAACAGAGAAATGTCTTTAAGAGCGACACTGGAAAATCAACCAACAGTTACAAGTACATCTGCAAGATGAGTAACGCTGTTAGTGGGGAAGTCAGCGAGCCAGTTGGAGAGGTGTTTGGTCCAGGTGAGTGGACACCCATAAGTGTGTTACAGTCTTATGTATTGATATGTCAGTTACACTGCTAGTGTTGTAGGACATTTTGAATGCTGCACTATGTTGAATACCTGATCAACTCCTGTAAAAGTGTCAATACAAAATGTGTTTTCATTTCAGAGCCTTCCGATAACTATGCTGTTGTTGCTTTGGTTGTCGTTACCATTGTTGCGTTTGCTGGCTTAATAGGTAAGAACAGCACATCTCTATAGTAACAGAGCACTGTACATGTACATAGTTGTGAAGCACAGATTGACATAACAGCAGCAACAACAGTGAGCTATACCGCCTGAAGGGGATACCTGTTCTACCTGTATTTACAGTAGTGTTCAGTCTACTGTTACAGTCAAGACAAGGGGTTAGATGCACCACCTACCATAGGGAACAGTCTTCATAATGTGTCACAGGGAGACACCAATTTGGACTGGGCCCAGTATGGATGAGCCTAATCTGAATTAATCAGTTAAAAGGATGGTAATTACTTTGTGTTAACCTAATAATATGTTTATCCTACAATGGATATTGCATAGATGTGAAGTCAGTGGCTAGGTTATTTTACCTTTGTCATAGGCTACATCCTCTCCCCTTTTTATCAGTCGAGTGGTTCAACAGGCAAGTTTTACTTTCACTTTTACAGAAAGCTCATGTCTGCTATGTAGGCTGATTTCCTAGCCACAGTCAACATACTACAACTGTTGTTACAAACTAACTAGAAACATGACTTAAAAGAAAAGTCTCACAGTGCCTCTCTGAAGATGATGTGGGCCATGAAACCACAGAAAGCCATTAATTTCCAATGGAAGAGAAGCGAAATGTGCGGGAGACTGTTGGTAGCATGGCCGAGGGTTGTGAAAGGGTGCGACCAAAGTCGGGGAAAGCTGAACTTTATGCAAATACTTCCCACCATCGCGGCACGCTTGAAGTACATCACAAGTCAATAAAACATCATGTTAGAAACAGGCTAAGATTCAGCCATTGGTAGAATCTCAATTGTTTACTCCGCGCTACCTTCTCAAAACCCATTGGAAAAGAAGGTCAGAGGGGAGGGCCATCTGGATTTCTCATCCAATGGGTTTTGAGAAGTAGGAGAGAGGACCCAAGGAGTATGCCATTGAGATTCTCCCCTAGTCGCACAAGTATGTTTCATTTTCGGTACCATATCGACGATACACTATAACTGTAATATGTGACGGTACCTCAGGCCTATCTGCAGGTCCATAAAAAGATGGTTCATTTTGGCTGTGTGTGTGTGGGTGGCTTTACCATAAGAATTAGGGGGTTTCCAGGGTTGGGTAGGTTAGATATAATCAGTTACTCCCCAACCCTGGTGGCGTCCAATGGGTATAGCAGGATCTGGCAGTCACTCAAGAACAATCTTTTTTTTTTACCTTTATTTAACTGGGCAAGTCAGTTAAGAACAAATTCTTATTTTCAATGACGGCCTAGGAACAGTTCAGGGGCAGAAAGACAGATCTTGCAACCTTTCGGTTACAAGTCCAACGCTCTAACCACTAGGCTACCTGCTCTAACCACTAGGCTACCTGCCGTACAGAGAGTACCAGTTTGTTTTGCCGGTCAGCAGTTTAAGCCGGTTACCGATTGCTTTGAATTTGATGTCAGCATTTGAACTCGGCTTTGTAAGCCTTGTTGTCATCTGATAGCCAGGGAATTGGGAGGTGGTGGAGTCCTCCTTTTTGGCGACCATTCAAAACCAAAAGCTATTTTATTGCTATTAAAATATAGTTTGTGATAGCTGTAGCCTTAATTGGTATTTTCATTCTGTAGATTTTGTTATTTTCGTAATTCTTTGAGTTTGTTCATGCGTCCTTGTTGATTGTAAGCCTTAGTAAGTCCTTTGACGTATGCGTTTTATTTCAATGCATGTGTAGGATTTATCTAGCATAGTTTGCATTCGTCGTCAGCTGTTTAATGCACCGGTTACTTTCACATTGAAGTCGGCCTTGTGCAGGTACTGTATGCATGCACTCAGAAATGATGTCTCCTTATTGCAGCTTAAACATGTAAATGTGGGTGAAGTCACACTCTATAGCTGATAGAATGGTTAATGCACAGACTTGTACTTTAAGAGGGGTTATTTCTCACTCTGTTAAACATAACACATCAGCGACAGAACCATGGATCAACCTGGAAAATAAAATATATATTGTTTTACTCCTCAGGATTTTTGGTGTGGAAGAAAAAGACAGGTAGGATGATTCTCTGTCTCTTTCTGTCTCAATTCTTCATACTCACTGTTCACAGAACATTTGGATTCCAGTGAAAACAAAGAACCATTTGAATGAAACTGTTAATAATGT
>QNTS01001516.1:67851-80317 GCA_003317085.1 Hucho hucho
AAGTGTAATTCGTCACATCACTCTACAAAAGACTGGGCCATGTTGTTCCTCGTCATCATGCAACAGGCTGATCAAGGCAGTGTCATCACTGAACTTATCGAGGTGTGTGTCAGGATGGGAACTAGTACTATTATTGTACAAGATGTACAGGAGTGGGGTCAAAACACATCCCTGAGGAGAACCTGTGTTGGTGGTGCGTATGTCCCACACGTGCGGACCTACTTTGACCCGCTGTGACCTCTGGCTCAGGAAGTCCAACAGCCACAAAACCAGCCCCCCATCTAAGGAGAAGTCCCTAATGAGTCTCTGTGACAGAATATAAGGCTGGATTGTGTTGAAAACAGAAGAAAAGTCAACAAACAAAACCCTGACAGGGGATTTGGCACCTTCTAGATGTCTATAGACTATGTTGAGGAGAGGAAGAATGACATCATCAACTCCTCTGCTGGGCTGATAGGCAAATTGAAATGGGTCGAGGAGCTTCTCGGTGGCGCGGAGGATGACTTTTCACAATTTTCTCTAAGCCTTTCATTACTAAGGATGTCAAGGCGACATGGCGGTAGTCATTCAGCACAGAGGGATTAGATGTGTTGCTGGTCGACTGAGGATTGGAAAATGCCTGTAAAAACACCAGCCAATTGTTCAGCCCAGTGCTTTAACACATGTCCAGTTATTTTGTCTGGGCCTGGGCTTTGGTGGGAGTTACATCCCTGAACAACTACACAACATCAGCCTGTTTAACAACAACCCTCTCAAACATTTGTAAGGATGCTTCCATTTGTTTTACCTCCGACACACGGTCGTCAGATTCAAATCTTTAGATTTGAGATCTGTCCCTCATGTCTCCCAAGCTCAGCATTGGTTTTTCCCCTGCCTATGTGGGGGGCACTAGCCATGGATTTAATCCCTTGCCAGGCCACCCTTGAGTTATCTGAGGAGAGGGTTCTCTCCACCCTTTGCTTGTATGCCTCCTTGTCCACCAGTATCTGTATTTTGATCTCACGTTGTACATCTCTTAAAGCCTGTCTATCACCCTCAGCATAAACTGCCTTCTTCCTATTAAGTAGTGATTTTAGATGTTTTGATAACCAAGGCTTATTGTTAGGGAAGATTTTACAGGTTTTAGTAGGCAACACAGAAGTTCACATAGTCTGAAACAACACCTGTGAGTTCATCAAGATCAGAGCTGCTGTCCTCGTACCTCCCACATAGTACAGTCAAAACACCCTGTGGTCTGATGTCCCCAGGGGAGGTCTGGTGGTGGCAGAGAAGCATTTATTGTCCCATAGTACAAATCAAGAGTCTTATTTTTTTCTAGTGTGACATTTCACATACTGGTGGTACGTGCGCAGGACCTTGTGCAAAGTACAGTTGTTAAAATCCCCTAAAATAAATGTGGGTGCATCGGGGAGATGGATTCCAGTTTCTGTGACAGATTATGAATCATCTCTGATGCTTTTGTTATATTAGCTTTTGGTTGAATGTACACTACGGTAACAAACAATTGGGGGAACTGACAGGGCAGATAGTAGGGTCAGAGTGACACAGAAACAGTTCAATATCGGGGGTACAAAGTCTCTCTCGTACCAGTATCGATTTACACCACTAGTCCCTGACAAGCAGGCAGACTCCCCCGCTGTGATGTTTCCCTGTGACGGTCAGATCACGGTCCCTCTGACCAGTGTGAAGCCACTTCCCTGTCCGGGACTCTGTCACCCAGCCAAGTCTCAGTAAACGCCAACAAACAGGCCTCCCGGTATTTGTGTTGGAAGCGCCGAGTCATTGACAGCTCATCCGCTTTCCCCCTCAGTGACTGGGCATTGATCAGCAAGGTGGAGGGTAAGGGAGGTGGTGTCTGATTCCCCCGGAGTTTTCCACATTTGCATTTGGGTTTGTAATCCTTTTGCAGACAATCAGGGATTAGATGGGCCATTGGGATATCCATCGTGTTTGAGTTGCATTGTAGTAGGAACTCTCTGCTATATTGGATTCCGCTGCCAGCAGCGTTTTCATCATTTAGTTTGTAGCGGGTATGTACACGATCAACAAGATCAGTAGCTCACCCCACCACTGTAAAACCATTGTTGAAAGATGGTTTACAAACAAAGTGTACAAATTAAAAACCTAAAACAACACCACACCAAACGTCACACACACTCATCATTAGATATATAGAGTTATATAGCTTTTCTACTAGACAGAGGCGCTGTCCATTCAGCACCACGCCACGGCGCTTCACTATACCTACCTGACCGGTTTGGTTGTTTCAGTTAAAGCCAGGGATGGAAACAACCAAACCACAGGCAAGTCCTCCAGCTAATTTAAGACGTCATGAAGCAGAAGTAGCATAGATGCCCCTCTGCATATCTCTGAATATCACGAGAACATACATTGATTGCTATTTTATATTAATTCTGTTGTTAATTACTTTAAATATGAAGTCGCTGTTTAAGTCAATGACACTTGATGGTAAGACACAGTGTCATTCGACTGGAATTCTGCCCCTTAGCATCCTTTTCATTGTCATCCAGAAGTGAACACAACAAATACTAATATGGTCTGTGTATGAGAATGCTAAACTCAACTTTTCTCTCTTCTCCTCCTCAGTTAAAGGCAGTGCTGGAGTCCAGCCAGAACAAGGCAAGTCATCCAGTTAATTTAAGACTGTATAAACAGAAGTAACTTCTTAAGTAGCATTTGATGCAGTAGGAGAGAGGCTGGAGTTGATGTTTTCCTTCTGTGTGATTCTGCAGAGGTTACTGTTCCTCTAATGGCCATCACCAGAAATCTGTTTTAACTCAATTAGGGACCTTTACTCACGTGTGTGTGTGTGTGTGTGTGTGTGTGTGTGTATCCCCAAAACAGTGACAGGCAACGCAGAGAAAGCTGAAAAGGGGCAGGGGAATGAAGGTGTGTATGAAACTTAAGTGGACAGTTTACCTGGTAACAGAGTTCTCTGGCAGTTACAGTACACTCAATACATATTTGTCCTGGATGAGTTGATTCCTGTAACTTACTGATTCTTAAAAGCTAAGTATACTGGAAAAAACATAGAAATGCAACAATTTCAACTATTTTACTGAGCTACAGTTCATATAAGGAAATCATTCAATTGAAATAAATTCAGTAGGCCCTTATCTATGCATTTCACATGACTGGGCAGGGGCGCAGCCATGGGTGGGCATGGGAGGGCATAAGCCCACCCACTGGGGAGCCAATCAGAATACATTTTTCTACACAAAAAGGCTTTATTACAGACAGAAATTAAGTTTAATCAGCTGTCTGAGTGGCTGGTCTCAGACGATCCCGCATCTGAATTCCAGATGTGGAATTCATGGGCTGGCGTGGTTACACATGGTCTGCGGTTATGAAGCCGGTTGGACGTACTGCCAAATTCTCTAAAACGATGTTGGAGGCGACTTATGGCAGAGAAATTAGCATTAAATTCTCTGGCAACAGCTTAGTTGGACATTCCTGTAGTCAGCATGCCAATTGCACGCTCCCTCAAAGCTGCACATTTTAGAGTGGCCTTTTATTGTCCCCAGCACAAGGTGCACTTGTGTAATGATCATGCTGTTTAATCAGCTTCTTGATATGCCACACCTTTCAGGTGGATGGATTACAGTATATTTGTAAAGTATTCAGACCCCTTGACTTTTTCCACTTATTCTTACGTTACAGCCTTATTCTAAAATGGTTTAAATTCATTTGTTTCTCATCAATCTACACACAATACCCCATGATGACAAAACGAGAACAGGTTTATTGATTTTTGGGCAAATTTATAAAAAATAAAAAACAAAAAAAACTTTATTTACATAAGTATTCAGAACCTTTGTTATGAGACTCAAAATTGAGCTCAGGTGCATCCTGTTTTCATTGATCATCTTTGAAATGTTTCTACAACTTGATTGGAGTTCACCTGTGGTAAATTAAATTGATTGGACATGATTTGGAAAGACACACACCTGTATATATAAATTCCCACAGTTGACAGTGCATGTTAGAGCCAAAACCAAGCCATGAGGTCAAAGGAATTGCCCGTAGAGCCCCGAGACAGGATTGTGCCGAGGCACAGATCTGGGGAAGGGTACCAAAACATTTCTGCAGCATTGAAGGTCCCCAAGAACACAGTGGCCTCCATCGTTCTTAAATGGAAAAAAATTGGAACCAGCAAGACTCTTCCTAGAGCTGGCCAAACTGAACAATCGGGGGAGAAGGGCCTTGGTCAAGGAGGTGACCAAGAACCTGATGCTCCCAGAGTT
The DNA here is from genome assembly GCA_003317085.1 of Hucho hucho. Lineage (NCBI taxonomy): Eukaryota > Metazoa > Chordata > Actinopteri > Salmoniformes > Salmonidae > Hucho > Hucho hucho. The sequence goes on from QNTS01001516.1 coordinate 72,117, forward strand.
CCTCTGTGGAGATGGGAGAAGCTTTTAGAAGGACAACCATCTCTGCAGCACTCCACCAATCAGGCCTTTATGGTAGAGTGGTGAGACAGAAGCCACTCCTCAGTAAAAGGCACATGACAGACAGCTTGAAGTTTGGCAAAAGGCACCTGAAGGACTCTGGTCTGATGAAACCACTCTTTGGCCTGAATGCCAGCATCACGTCTGGAGGAAACCTGGCACCATCCCTACAGTGAAGCGTGGTGGCAGCATCATGCTGTGGGGATGTTTTTCAGCAGCAGGGACTGGGAGACTAGTCAGGATCTAGGGAAAGATGAACGGAGCAAAGTAGAGAGAGATCCTTGATGAAAACCTGCTCCAGAGAGCTCAGAATGTGGAGGATGTTCACCTTCTAACAGGACAGCGACCCTGAGAACACAGCCAAGACAATGTAGGAGTGGCATCTCTGAATCTCCTTGAGTGGGCCAGCCAGAGCCTGGACTTGAACCCGATCTAACATCTCTGGAGAGATGAGAGGATCTGAAGAGAAGAATGGGAGAAACTCCCCAAATACAGGTGTGCCAAGCTTGTAGTGTCATACCCAGGAGGACACGAGGCTGTAATCACAGCCAAAGGTGCTTCAACAAAGTACTGAGTAAAGGGTGTGAATACTTATGTAAATGTTATTTTATTTATTAATACATTTTGAAAACTTTTAACAAACCTGTTTTTCTTTGTCATTATGGGGTATTGCGTGTAGATTGAAAAACTATTGGATCAATTTTAGAATAAGACTAATGTAACAAAATGCTTAAAGTCAAGGGGTCTGAATACTTTCCAAATGCACTGTATCCTGGCAAAGGAGAAATGTTCACTAGCTGGGAAGTAAACAAATGTTGTTTTGTTTTGCATATGGAACATTTCTGTGATCTTTTATTTCAGCTCATGAAACATGGGCCAACACTTTACATGTTACATTTATACTTTTATTACGTAAATCTTAATGGCTATGTATACATACAAATTGTATAAAACCCAGATGGGTGGGAGACAACATCCCTCCCTGTGGCTGTATGAGAAGTGTATGATGATAAGGGTAATGTATGTATTATGTTGAGTGTGTCATGTATAGTGTCTATTTTGTATACAGCAGTACAGTGTGTCTAAGACAATTTCCCCCTTGGGACATTAAAGTTCATCCTCTTCCTATAAGCAGTATCTAGAATTATATGACAGTATTTTAGGTTGACTCTAATTTCAATACACAATTTCTGATACATCACATGCCTTACTTTTATTTTCCTGCATCAGTAAAATCAGGAAATGTATCATCTATGCCTCTACTGCCATTCATTCCAATTAGGCTGGTTTGTAATTTCTCCCTGAAAAATAAGTTTGCCATTTTTGCCCCATTCTGGAACTTTGAGGGATTATGACATAGCCCCTCTAGTGGTTTAATAGGATCTCTATTGATATAATAGTGGACAGCCTCCGAGGCAGGGTGTACCCAAAGATTTCCATCTGTGATGTAGTCTAGATACATTTCTGCTCCAGTGGTGGTGGTGAGGGGGAACATACTAGTTAAAGTGATCAGACTACATAGACCAGATACACCCAGCAAGCAGAATTCTAGACATAAACAGTAAAGGTTGATAATAATGTATCTTTCAATGTCAATAGGGTTAGGACTACATATTTATACCCTAACCATAATGTGTTACCCTGGATACATTGATACTCTGATACATGTATACATGTCTGCTTTTCCAGATTATGTTAAAGTGGGAGGTGAGCTAGTGTTGACGCCAGACAAGTCCACAGTGCCTGACTCCATCACAAGCATCGTATGGAAGCATGGGCAGTACTACGTGGCAGATTGGGACAAAGACCTTTGTGGTCTAGGTATCTGTGGTGCCTTCAAAGGCCGCGCAACCCTGGACCAGACTACTGGAGAGCTGAGAATCAGTGGCTTGAAGAAAACTGACAGTGGAGTTTATTCTGTGGAGTTCAACAGAGAACTGCTTGACAAGACATATAAAATATCTGTTATCAGTAAGTGTTTCTGTCTGTGTGCATATATCTGTGTATGTACCTGTGTGTGTGGTCGTGTAGAAACAGCAGTCAAAGCCTGAGGGTGAGAGGACACAGTGGTATTCACCTGGAATTCTGCCACTTAGCATCCTTTTCATTGTCATCCACAAGTGAACACAGCTCTCTTCTCTTCCCCTCACTTCTGTTTATACAGTCTTAAATGAACTGGATGACATGCCTTGTTCTGGCTGGACTACATCACTGCCTTTAGTTAACTTCTTTAAAGATGCACTATACAGAAATCACTCCTCCATTTCCTGATTGATAAAATTCTAATAGTTTGCCTAATTTCAGTTTATGTGAAAAAAACAAGCAGTCATTGTGTAGAAAATCATTTTACCATCTAAACCGCTGCAAAATATATCTTCCATAACCAAAAATATTGTATATTCATCTTTTTGAAGCTGGTGTACAAAACCAAAATGGGAAGCATAGAACTATCACACATAGAACAGATCTACCGCTTAGACTTGCTTGCAATGGGAGTGAAAGATCTATAACTAACATTTCTATGTGGATTTGGTTGGGTCACCCAAAAAGTTACAAATTGTAGCTTTAAGCAGTGTTTGATGCAGTAGGAGAGACGCTGTAGTTGACGTTTTCCTTCTATTTGATTCTGCAGAGGTTACGGTTCCACTAATGGCCATCTCCAGAAATCTGTTTTAATTAAATTAGGGACCTTTACTCACGTGTGTGTGAGAGAGTGAGAGAGTGCACAGCTGTAATCCCACCACAGAGAATATATTTTCTCAACCTTATGCACATTTAAAGGGCAAATACATTGTAAATTCAAGGAACATCTTCTACTCTGTTTGCTGTAAACAATGTTGATGGTGTAAATTTACACGGTACGCATGAAGGTTGGATGGACACCTGGTTACAGATTGAGGTGAAGGTGGCATTCCACTGGAATTCTACAATCAAATATGTTGAGGATTGTGGTGGGTGGGAGGGCTTGTCCTGTCTAAGAAATCACTGTCTGGGAAACACTGGTGGTTCAGGAGCGAGGCTGTAGTACATGTTTACCCTCTCTGTTTGTTTCCTCAGGGGGCGATGATAAGACTAAAACGGATGTCAGCGCTGCACCAGGGGGCAATGATAAGACTAAAACGGATGGCAGTGCTGCACCAGTGGGCAAGGATGAGACTAAAACGGATGGCAGCACTGCACCAGGGGGCAACCTTAACGCAGCTGAAAAAGGAGAGGCAAATGGAGGTGTGTATGAGAAAGGGATAGTAAACCTCAAGTCCCTCTGAATGCATCAGGATAAATGTACAGACCTCAGTCTCAAATAGATGGGGGAAGACTGGCATCATCTTAAACTGTCATAACAGAGCAGGAATCAGTGCCATTGTAATTACAGCATTCTCAAGTTGAGTTCATTTCTCAAGTTGAGTTCTCCTATTGTGTTTTCTTGCAGAGGGGTCTGTGCTGCTGAACGAAGACATGGTGAAGTACCACAATGACAATGGAGAGGGGACAGCAGAAGATAATTCAGTGTTGTAGGACGGTAAGTTGGAGTGTGATAACAATGTAGACTGTTTTCACTTCATTTCCCTTTCAGTAGATTGTTAGTCTGTTACCAACTCTTGTTCCTACTGATTTATTCCTAACTGACATCTCTCTAGCCAGGGAACTGTGGACCAGAGTTACACAGAGGATCATGAAGACAAGAGAACCCACTGTCTCATCTGGGCCAGAAGCGTTTTTTGTGGATTTACCTTTTTTGGATTGAATTGAATCATTCTTGAGAATCATGGATTTAAGTGAACTGAATCTCTTTTTTACTTTGACCTTTCGACTACTGACTGTATTGACATCTCTGGAGAGACCTGAAAATAGCTGTGCAGCGATGCTCTCCATTCAACCTGACAGAGCTTGAGAGGATCTGCAGAGAGGAATGGGGAGAAACTCCCCAAATACAGGTGTGCCAAGCTTGTAGTGTCATACTCAAGAAGGGGCTGTAATCACAGCCAAAGGTGCTTCAACAAAGTACTGAGTAAAGGGTGTGAATACTTATGTAAATTTGATATTTAAGTTTTCTTTTTTTTTTAATACATTTAAAAAAATCTAAACACACCTGTTTTTGCTTTATGTCATTTTTTGTCATTATGGGGTATTGTGTGTAGATTTGGGGGGGGGGGGGACTAATGTAACAAAATGCTGAAAAAGTCAAGGGGTCTGAATACTTTCCAAATGCACTGCATTCTGGCAAAGGACAAATGTTCACTAGCAGGGATGTAAACAAATCTGTGCAGAAATATTTAGAGAAATATGCTTTTTTGCGTATGGAACATTTCTGGGATCTTTTATTTCAGCTCATGAAACATGGGCCAACACTTTACATGTTACATTTATAGTTTTATTACGTAAATCTTAATGGCTATGTATACATACAAATTGTATAAAACTCACATGGGTGGGAGACAACATCCCTCCCTGTGGCTGTATGAGAAGTGTATGATGATAAGGGTAATGTATGTATTATGTTGAGTGTGTCATGTATAGTGTCTGTTTTGTATACAGCAGTACAGTGTGTCTAAGACAATTTCCCCCTTGGGACATTAAAGTTAATCCTCTTCCTATAAGCAGTATCTATAATTATATGACAGTATTTTAGGTTGACTCTAATTTCAATACACAATTTCTGATACATCACATGCCTTACTTTTATTTTCCTGCATCAGTAAAATCAGGAAATGCATCACCTATGCCTCTACTGCCATTCATTCCAATTAGGCTGGTTTGTGATTTCTCCCTGACCAAGATGTTTGCCATTTTTGCCCCATTCTGGAACTTTAAGGGACTATGACATAGCCCCTCTAATAATTTAAGGCAGGGTGTACCCAAAGACTTTAATCTGTAGTGTAGTCTAGATACATTTCTACTCTAGTGGTGGTGGTGAGGGGGACATACTGGTCAAAGTGGTCAGACTACATAGACCAGATACACCCAGCAAGCAGAATTCTAGACACATTTTATTGGTCACATAGCAGATGTTAATGTGAGTGTAGCGAAATGATTGTGCTTCTAGTTCCGACAATGCAGGGTAATCTAACAAATTCACAACTACCTTATACACACAAATGTAAAGGGATGAATAAGAATATGTACATATAAATATATGGATGAGCGATGGCCGTGCGGCATAGGCAAGATGCAGTAAATGGTATAGAATACAGTATATAGATGAGTAATGTATATTGACTGCATGTTTGTTTATTCCATGTGTAACTCTTTGTTGCTGTCGAACTGCTGCGCTTTATCTTTGCCAGGTTGCAGTGGTAAATGAGAACTTGTTCTCAACTAGCCTAGCTGGTTAAATAAAGGTTAAATAAATAAATAAATGTAGGAAATGTAGACATTATTAATATGGCGTTATTTAAAGTGATACTTTTATTGAATCCATTTATTTAAGTGGCCAGAGATTTGAGTCTATGTTGGCAGCAGCCTCTATGTTAGTGATGGCTGTTTAACAGTCTGATGGTGTTGAGATAGAAGTTGTTTTTCAGTCTCTCGTTCCCAGCTTTGATAAACCTGTACTGACCTTGCCTTCTGGATGATAGCGGGGTGAACAGGTAGTGGCTCGGGTGGTTGTTGTCCTTGATCTTTTTGGCCTTCCTGTGACATCGGGTGCTGTAGGTGTCCTGGAGGGCAGGTAGTTTGCCCCTGAGGATGCGTTGTGCAGACCGCACTACCCTCTGGAGAGCCTTGTGGTTGAGGGCGGTGCAGTTGCCGTACCTGGCGGTGATACGGCCAGAAAGGCTGCTCTCGATTGTGCATTTGTAACAGTTTGTGAGTGTTTTAGGTGACAAGCCAAATTTCTTCAGCCTCCTGAGGTTGAAGAGGTGCTGTTGTGCCTTCACCACGCTGTCTGTGTGGGTGGACCATTTCAGTTTGTCTGTGATGTGTACGCAGTGGAATGTAAAACTTTCCACCTTCTCCACTACTGTCCCGTCGATGTGGATGGGGGTCTGCTCTCTCTGCTGTTTCCTGAATTCCATGATCATCTCCTTTGTTTTGTTGACGTTGAGTGAGAGGTTATTTTCCTGACACCACACTCCGAGGGCCCTGATCTCCTCCCTGTAGGCCGTCTCGTCGTTGTTGGTAATCAGGCCTACCACTGTAGTGTCATCTGCAAACTTGATGATTGAGTTGGAAGCGTGCATGGCCACACAGTCATGGGTAAACAGGGAGTACAGGAGAGTGCTGAGAACGCACCCTTGTGGGGCCCCAGTGTTGAGGATCAGCAGGGGGGAGATGTTGTTTCCTACCTTCACCACCTGGGAGGTGAGCTCGTGTTGAAGCCGGACAAGTCCACAGTGCCTGACTCCATCACAAGCATCGTATGGAAGCATGGGAAGTACTACGTGGCAGATTTGAACACGGATGTGGGTGGTCTGGGTATCTATGCTGCCTTCAAAGGCCGCACAACCCTGGACCAGGCTACTGGAGAGCTGAGAATCAGTAGCTTGAAGAAAACAGACAGTGGAGTTTATTCTGTGGAGTTTAACAGAAACGGCTTGACAAGACATATACAGTGGGGCAAAAAAGTATTTAGTCAGCCACCAATTGTGCAAGTTCGCCAACTTAAAAAGATGAGAGAGGCCTGTAATTTTCATCATAGGTACACTTCAACTATGACAGACGAAATGAGAAAAAGAAATCCAGAAAATCACATTGTAGGATTTTTTATTTATTTATTTGCAAATTATGGTGGAAAATAAGTATTTGGTCAATAACAAAAGTTTATCTCAATACTTTGTTATATACCCTTTGTTGGCAATGACAGAGGTCAAACGTTTTCTGTAAGTCTTCACAAGGTTTTCACACACTGTTGCTGGTATTTTGGCCCATTCCTCCATGCAGATCTCCTCTAGAGCAGTGATGTTTTGGGGCTGTCGCTGGGCAACACGGACTTTCAACTCCCTCCAAAGATTTTCTATGGGGTTGAGATCTGGAGACTGGCTAGGCCACTCCAGGACCTTGAAATGCTTCTTACGAAGCCACTCCTTCGTTGCCCGGGCGGTGTGTTTGGGATCATTGTCATGCTGAAAGACCCAGCCACGTTTCATCTTCAATGCCCTTGCTGATGGAAGGAGGTTTTCACTCAAAATCTCACGATACATGGCCCCATTCATTCTTTCCTTTACACGGATCAGTCGTCCTGGTCCCTTTGCAGAAAAACAGCCCCAAAGCATGATGTTTCCACCCCCATGCTTCACAGTAGGTATGGTGTTCTTTGGATGCAACTCAGCATTCTTTGTCCTCCAAACACGACGAGTTGAGTTTTTACCAAAAAGTTCTATTTTGGTTTCATCTGACCATATGACATTCTCCCAATCCTCATCTGGATCATCCAAATGCTCTCTAGCAAACTTCAGACGGGCCTGAACATGTACTGGCTTAAGCAGGGGGACACGTCTGGCACTGCAGGATTTGAGTCCCTGGCGGCGTAGTGTGTTACTGATGGTAGGCTTTGTTACTTTGGTCCCAGCTCTCTGCAGGTCATTCACTAGGTCCCCCCGTGTGGTTCTGGGATTTTTGCTCACCGTTCTTGTGATCATTTTGACCCCACGGGGTGAGATCTTGCGTGGAGCCCCAGATCGAGGAAGATTATCAGTGGTCTTGTATGTCTTCCATTTCCTAATAATTGCTCCCACAGTTGATTTCTTCAAACCAAGCTGCTTACCTATTGCAGATTCAGTCTTCCCAACCTGGTGCAGGTCTACAATTTTGTTTCTGGTGTCCTTTGACAGCTCTTTGGTCTTGGCCATAGTGGAGTTTGGAGTGTGACTGTTTGAGGTTGTGGACAGGTGTCTTTTATACTGATAACAAGTTCAAACAGGTGCCATTAATACAGGTAACGAGTGGAGGACAGAGGAGCCTCTTAAAGAAGAAGTTACAGGTCTGTGAGAGCCAGAAATCTTGCTTGTTTGTATGTGACCAAATACTTATTTTCCACCATAATTTGCAAATAAATTCATTAAAAATCCTACAATGTGATTTTCTGGATTTTTTTTCCTCATTTTGTCTGTCATAGTTGAAGTGTACCTATGATGAAAATTACAGGCCTCTCTCATCTTTTTAAGTGAGAGAACTTGCACAATTGGTGGCTGACTAAATACTTTTTT
>QNTS01001516.1:96361-202485 GCA_003317085.1 Hucho hucho
AATAGTGAGCTGGGGAAATGGACTAGTTGACCCTAGACTTAGATCATTCTCGTTGCATGTACTGGATGACTTCTCAGCCAGGTTCACCAAACGGATCACACCACAGGACTGACGATTCCTAAATCAAGTGTCAACTCTTTTCTTCTGAGACATGCTGCTGTGAAAAACAAATGCACTTCAAAGCGCAGTGTGACATCTATCGGCAACGACTGAATTCCGGCCTGTATATACTGCCAAACCTTTGAGTTTGATATTAATACTTTTTCAATAAAGGACTTGAGTTCTATATTGTATTTTATTATTATGACCTCAGAAAGTGATCAGGTCGATTTTCTATTGAAACCTGATTGGTGAAAGCAATATACAATGCCATGCCATTGCTAACCTGTCACAAGGAGGTGCCAAAGAGTTATACACGACTAGGCAGGGACTTTGGGAGAAGGGTGGAGAATCTAGTGGCCACATTGTAACAATTAAGAAATGTGTGTAGCCTGTAATCTAGGCTGCATTGTAACAATGTACATTTGAGCCATCCGCCAACAAATCCTTAGCCACACGACAGTCCAGTTTCATTATCAAGATGTTATCTAGTAGCAAGCTGACGTTCACTTCATAGTGTAACGAACCTGTAAGGCCACTGAAACTCGCATGTTGTTTGTTGACTAGTGTAAACAGTCTAGAACACTGATTTCCCATGAAATAATCAAGTTGTATTTTATTTGGATGAACAGACAGTGCACACCAGCACTGACCCGCTGCACAAAACGCCTTCCCAAGAACTCTCAGCATGCCTCCCGCCTCCTCACATACAGCATCTAACTTGCATAACATTGTGTGATAGGCTGAGATACTTTTGAATGTGTGAACATTACATTACTCCCTTCTTAAACTGAACACACCTTGTGTTTAATAAAACAGACCTAATAGTTCTTTGGGGTCTACCCCCCGACCCATGTGATCTTCTGCTGCAAATGACTCAGGTTGACTCAGGTGCTTGACTCGTCTCAAATTCACTCGTCTCGTCTCACTTTCTCTTGCAAGTGCACAGGGCAACTCAGTGTTCACATCCGTTTGCGTGGTATGAGTCTCTGTGTCTTCGACTGAGCTTTCTGTCCTGACAGTGTCCACTGTTCCACTGAGACATTAACATCCCTTGGAGCCCAGTCTCACAATGTCCCCCACCCTTCTCCTGAAGGGTAACCTAACCTGGTTGCTTTTTCCTCAGAGCACCCTGTTTCCTTGAGGGGTAGTATGTCTCTTGTCCCGTGCCAGTGACCTCATGCTCTGAAACAACCCCAAAGTAAGGTTTGATTCTGTTGTAGTGTACCTCAGCATGATAAGGTCCATTACACTGTACCACTTCATACAGAACCTCCAACAGTTTATTTTTCATTTTGAAAGGACCGTTGAATTTCTTTCTCAGTTTGGGTGACAACCCCTTTTCCCTCTGGTAGTCTCTAAGCCACATATTCATTTTCCTCATACCTCTGGGGTGTCACCTTCAGATCAAAGTATGGCTTTTGTTTACCTGTGGCTTTTAGGTGATTTCTTTTTACAGCTTCCCTTACAGTGCTTAAATACCCTTGCACCTTTTGCACATACTGAGAAACATACTGTTTCCCTTCATTTTGTTGTGTTCCCATAACCACATCAACCGGTAAAGTCATTTCAGCACTGAACAGCACCCTGTATGGCGTGAACCAAGTGGAAGACTGAACACTACTCCTGTATGACATCATCACATATGGGAGTATCTCATCCCAATTTCTTTGATTGTCATCAACAAAAAGTGACAGCATGTTGATCAGAGTTCTGTTCATTCTTTCCACTAAACCATCTGATTGTGGGTTGTACGGAGTGGTTCGTGTTTTGTTCATTTGTAAAATATTTCGATCTCTAAAAGAGTAGATGGCAAATTACGCCCTTGGTCGCTACGAATAGAGAGAGGAACGCCTAACTTTAACACAAATTCCTCTACCAGTTTCTTGGCCACTGTTACTGTGTCCTGATTGGGTATGGCATATGCCTCTGACCACCTAGTAAAGTAATCTGACACTACCATAATTTGTTTGTTACCTCGTCCCGTCTCTGTAAACAGACCCATTAAGTCAACAGCTATCCTCTCAAAAGGGCGGCCTGTGAAAGAACTTGTGATGGGCGCTCTGGGGGATGGACCCTGTAAGTTGGATGCAGTGCACGCCACACAGTCCTTACACCACTGCTTTTTGGCTCTCTGCCAGCCTGGCCAATAAAATATTCCTCAGATTTTACAGGAAGTTTTTCAACTCCTAAATGGTTTTCTGTTGTATCATTGTTGATAAAGGTAAGTATCTCATGTACGAGTTCATCTAGGACAACCCCTCTCCAGATGGTGTCATCTGTCCCATAGTTTTGACTCTCAAGGCATAACCCACCATTCTTCACAGGTAATGCCCCCAACACTTGTTTGAAAGGCCTGAACTTTGGCTCCGAACTCCACAGGGATCTCGGCTCTATCCTCTTTTTTCCATGTCTTTTACTGGGAGACCATTGGGTCTCTATCCTGTGCTTCCAAAAGGAAAGCTGCATTTTTGAGTACTCCCTGGCTTGTTTGAGCTCCAACTGCAGGCTCTATAGTGACATCCTGAGGCTTGTTTACGATGGCTCTCAGATTGACAGTGGCCTCCTGTGAGATGGCTGTGTCTACACTCTCTGTCTGTGTGTATCGGCGTGACACACCATCTGCATTACTGTGCAGTCTCCCTGGCCAATTTGACAATATCATAGTCAAACTGATCCAATTTCTCTAACCATATAGCCAACTGTCCCTCGGGTTGTTTGAAGTTACTCAGCCATCTCAGTGAGCTGTGATCAGTTCTCAGTAGAAATTTCCTCCCCAGCAAAAAGTGTCTGAAATGTTTAAGAAACACTCCCACAGCAAGAAGCTCCTTCTTGGTAGTTCAATACTTCTGCTCCTGTTTTGACCTTGCCCGACTGGCATATGCTACTACTCTCTCTCTCTATCCTCGTGTTTCTGGGAGAGGTCTGCCCCTATGCCTGTGTCACATACGTCAGTATCCATTATGAAATCTAGATTTGGGTCCGGGAAGCAAGTATGGGGGATGTGGCAAGCTTGGACTTTAATTCATTAAAGGTCACTTCACGCACTGCATTCCACTCAAAAAATGTCCCCTTATCTTTCAATTTGTACAAAGGCGCCACCATAGCTGCAAAATCTGGTATGAACCTCCTGTAGTATGACGCCAGACCTAAAAAGCTTCTTGCCTCTGTCAGTGACTTGCGGCTAGGCCATGACCTGACTGTCTCTGTTTTCATGGGGTCAGTGGACACTCCCTCAGCCGAGATGAAGTGTCCCAGGTAGCTCACCTGTGACCTGAACAAATGGCACTTTAGATGGCTTCACCTTGTCCCGCCTGCTCCAGTCTGCTGAAAACCTTGTCTAAACGCTTCACATGCTCTTGGAATGTACGACCAAACACTATTATGTCGTCTAAGTACACCAAACATGTTGTCCACTGTAAATCAGCCAAAATCAACTCAAATTGTATTTGTCACATACACATGGTTAGCAGATGTTAATGCGAGTGTAGCGAAATGCTGGTGCTTCTAGTTCCGACCATGCAGTAGTATCTAACAAGTAATCTAACAAATTCACAACAACTACCTTATACACACAAGAGTAAAGGAATGAATACGAGTATGTACATATAAATATGTGGATGAGCGATGGCTGACAGGCGTAGGCAAGATGCGGTAGATGGTATGGAGTACATTATATACATATGAGATGAGTAATGTAGGACATGTAAATATTATATAAATGGCATCGTTTAAAGTGGCTAGTGATACATTTATTTCATCCAATTATAATTATTAAAGTGGCTAGAGATTTGAGTCGATGGCCGAACGGCATAGGCAAGATTCAGTAGATGGTTTAGAGTACAGTGGATACATTTGATATGAGTAATGTCGGATATGTAAACATTATATACAACATTGTTTAAAGTGGCTAGTGATACATTTGTTACATCCAATTCCTATTTTTAAAGTGGCTAGAGATTTAAGTCAGTATGTTGGCAGCAGCCACTCAATGTTAGTGATGGCTGTTTAACAGTCTGATGGCCTTGAGGTAGAAGCTGTTTTTCACTCTCGGTCCCAGCTTTGATGCACCTGTACTGACCTCGCCTTCTGGATGATAGTGGGGTGAACAGGCAGTGGCTCGGGTGGTTGTTGTCCTTGATGATCTTTTTGGCCTTCCTGTGACATCGGGTGGTGTAGGTGTCCTGAAGGGCAGGTAGTTAACCCCCGGTGATGCGTTGTGCAGTCCTCACTACCCTCTGGAGAGCCTTACGGTTGTGGGCAGAGCAGTTGACGTACCAGGCGGTGATACAGCCTGACAGGATGCTATCGATTGTGCATCTGTAGAGGTTTGTGAGTGATTTTGGTGACAAGCCGAATTTCTTCAGCCTCCTGAGGTTGAAGAGGCGCTGTTGCGCCTTCTTCACCACGCTGTCTGTGTGGGTGGACCATTTCAGTTTGTCCGTGATTTGTACGCCGAGGAACTTAAAACTTTCCACCTTCTCCACTGTCCCGTTGATGTGGATAGGGGGGTGCTCCCTCTCCTGTTTCCTGAAGTCCACGATCATCTCCTTTGTTTTGTTGACATTGAGTTATTTTCCTGACACCACACTCCGAGTGTCGTCAGCAAACTTGGTGATTCAGTTGGATGCGTGCTTGGCCACACAGTCATGGGTAAACAGGGAGTACAGGAGAGGGCTGAGAACACACCCTTGTGGGGCCCCAGTGTTGAGGATCAGTGGGGTGGAGATGTTGTTTCCTACCCTCACCACCTGGGGGCGGCCCGTCAGGAAGTCCAGGACCCAGTTGCACAGGGCTGGGTCGAGACCTAGGGTCTCGAGCTTAATGACGAGCTTGGAGGGAACTATGGTGTTAAATGCTGAGCTGTAGTCAATGAACAGCATTCTTACATAGGTTTTCCTCTTGTCCAGATGGGTTAGGGCAGTATGCAGTGTGATTGCGATTGCGTCGTCTGTGGACCTATTGGGACGGTAAGCAAATTGGAGTGGGTCCAGGGTGTCTGGCAGGATGGAGGTGATATGATCCTTGACTAGTCTCTCAAAGCACTTCATGATGACGGAAGTGAGTGCTACAAGTCGATAGTTATTTAGCTCAGTTACCTTAGTTTTCTTGGGAACAGGAACAATGGTGGCCCTCTTGAAGCATGTGGGAACAGCAGACTGGGATAGGGACTGATTGAATATGTCCGTAAACACACCAGCCAGCTGGTCTGCGCATGCTCTGAGGACACGGCCAGGGATGCCATCTGGGCCAGCAGCCTTGCGAGGGTTAACACATTTAAATGTTTTCCTGACGTTGGCTGCGGTGAAGGAGAGCCCGCAGGTTTTGGTAGCGGGCCGTGTCGGTGGCACTGTATTGTCCTCAAAGCGAGCAAAGAAGTTGTTTAGTTTGTCTGGGAGCAGGACGTCGTGGTCCGCGACGGGGCTGGTTTTCTTTTTGTAGTCCGTGATTGACTGTAGACCCTGCCACATTCCTCTAGTGTCTGAGCCGTTGAATTGTGACTCTACTTTGTCTCTATATTGACGCTTAGCTTGTTTGATTGCCTTGAGGAGGGAATAGCTACACTGTTTGTATTCAGTCATGTTTCCGGTCGCCTTACCCTGGTTAAAAGCAGTGGTTCGCGCTTTCAGTTTTGCGCGAATGCTGCCATCAATCCATGGTTTCTTGTTGGGGAAGGTTTTAATAGTTGCTATGGGTACCACATCACCATTGCACTTGCTAATAAACTCACTCACCGAATCTGATAAAATTTCGGGAGCCTTGTTTTCAAATTAGCCTTATTAAAATCCCCAGCCACAATAAATGCAGCCTCAGGATATGTGGTTTCCAATTTACATAGAGTCCAATGAATTTCTTTCAGTGCCGTCGATGTGTCAGCTTGAGGGGGGATGTACACGGCTGTGATTATAATCGAGGAGAATTCTCTTGGTAGATAATGTGGTCGGCATTTGATTGTAAGGAATTCTATGTCAGATGAACAAAAGGACTTGAGTTCCTGTATGTTGTTATGATCACACCACGTCTCGTTAATCATAAGACACACACCCCCACGCCCTTCTTCTTACCAGATAGATGTTTGTTTCTGTCGGCGCGATGCGTGGAGAAACCAGGTGGCTGTACCGACTCTGATAACGTGTCCTGAGTGAGCCATGTTTTCGTGAAGCAAAGAACGTTGCAGTCTCGGATGTCTCTTTGGAAGGCAATCCTTGCTCTGATTTCGTCCACTTTGTTGTCCAGAGACTGGACATTGGCAAGTAAAATACTCTGGAGAGGTGCACGATGCGCCCGTCTACGTAGCTTGACCAGAAGACCGCCGCGTTTCCCCCTTCTCCGGTGCCGTCGTTGTTTTGAGTTGCCGGCTGGGATCCAGTCTATTGTCCTAGTTGGGGTACCAAACAGAGGATCCGCTTCGGGAAAGTCGTATTCCTGGTCGTAATGTTGGTAAGTTGAAGTTGCTCTTATATCCAATAGTTCCTCCCGGTTGTATGTAATAAAACCTAATATTTCCCGGGGTAACAATGTAAGAAGTAATACATAAAAAAACAAAATACTGCATAGTTTCCTGAGAACGTGAAGCGAGGCTGCCATCTCTGAAGTAGAAATCAGGTCCATGAGACGCTGGAAGCTGCTTGGAGAATTTGTCAACCCAAACCCCATTACCTGGAATTTGAAAAGCCCTCGTTTTGCAACGATCCTCTGGGTGCATCTCTACTTGCCAGTACCCACTGGCTAAGTCTAAAGTGGAAAACCACTGAGCACCGGCAAGTGAGTCCAAGGTCTCTTCGATCCTAGAAAGTAGATAAGCATCTTTAACAATGTTCCCGTTTAACCTTCTGTAATCCTCACAGAACTTGACTGAGCCCTTCTTTCTTACTAACACCACTGGTGCTGCCCATGGACTGCTGGATGTGTTAACTATTCCCCTTTATAACATGTCCTGCAAATGCTTGTCAAACTCTGCTTGCAGATTAACAGGCACCCACCTCAATGCTTATTTGATACAGTATGCTTGGTATCCCCGGTGTCAATCCTATGCTGGACTAGTTTTGTGCAGCCCAAAACAAAATCACCAGTGCTGAACACTCCCACATACCTTCACACCATTTCCTTTACAGCTCTCAGCTGCACCTCAGATGGCTGCAATCTATGTCCAGCTCTTGCATTAACTGTTCCATGTCCCACTTTGCTGTGGTGGGAGAGTATGGCGGCTGGTTAGAATTCTGTAGGCTAGCAACGATAGTGTCTTCACTATCCTTCTCCCAGATAGAGAAATCTCCCAGTTCAGTTTCCTCCCTCTGGAACTGTCATTCCGGAGTTACATTCATCACACGCTGTCACATGATGATGACGCTGGAGAGACAAAGCAGGTACGGGGAGTAAACATTTAATAAATAACTGAAATAACACGAGACAGGAACAGCGTCAAGAACTAAAACTGAAGACAAAAAACAATCAATGCAGCAGCGGGGAACAGGGCAAGGGAACAGACAAATATAGGGGAGGAAATGAACATGTGATAAGTGAGTCCAGGTGAGTCTAATAACGCTGATGTGAGTGACGAGGGAAGGCAGGTGTACGTGATTGATGGCAGGAGTGCGTGATGCAGTGTAATCTGGCACCCTCAAGCGCCAGGGGGAGGGAAGAGTGGGAGCAGACGTGACACACGCACCGGCAGTTTCCCCTTCACTGAGCTGCAAACACTACATGCTACCAACAGGTTACTTGTATCAGTGACTTTAATAGACGGCTCAAGACCTGACAGTTTTGTCATTGTTTACTGTACCCTCAACTTTACCAGTTATAAATATTTCACTTCTGGAGGGGATAATCGTGTCATAAAACAACTTTACACACTCCCCCTACCCTTTCCCTGAAAATCTACGGAATCTGCTCCCCCAAAACACAACTCTTTTCAAGTACAGCCCCGTATTTACCAGAAAGTCTGCCCCCATCAGTGCACACTGGTCTGCGTCGTTAGCAACTACAAAATCCCTGGTCAGATTCAAACTGTCAATGTTCATGACTGTGGACCAGCTCCCCAGGACTGAGAGAAACTGTCCATTTGCTACTTTAACCATGCTGTGGTATGGTTGCAGTGTACCACTCTTACTTCCAGTAGCATTTCTCCATACCTGTTCGTGTACCATGGAAAGCTAGGCCCCCGAATCCATCATGACCTCACACTCAAAGTCATCAGTTTTGCACTCCAGGTAAACCCCACTCCCCACAACACTTGAAGTAGTCCTTGTGGTGGTCTAGTCAGCTGTGCATGTAGTTGAAGCTGATGCCATGCTGCCATTTTCCATGTAAGGACAGTTTTTTTCATGTGCAATGTGCAACCACAGTGCCAGCAAGCCCTGCTATTGGTCAATGTAGGTCGTCCTCTGTTGCTCCTAGGGAACCTAGATCTCCCTCTCCCCTGGTCCGGGCTGTATCCTCCCGCGGCATCCACCGTTGCTACTGTAGAGGACCCTGTAAATGCTCTGCTGCTTTGCCTCGCTGCCAGATCTGCCTCGCTGCCAGATACTGCACCTCTGTCCAAAACTGTGCAACGCTCTCACACAATGACTCGAACAGCTCTTCTGTAACTCTGACAGTCTCCAACTAGAGGCAGAGTAAACTTGCTTGTCCCACACACTTTGTATTGTGCAGTGTCTTTGCTTTCCAGCAATTCTAGCTGCCTTATCTGATCAAGCTCTGCAGTAATGCTAATTTCCTCCAACGTTTTTGGTACTGCCTTGTGCAGGTGCATACAAAGATCACCGCACCCAATGTCTCGTGCCAGCGAATCCCGTGTGCTCACACTATAATCTGGATAAGACTTTGAAGCTAGCCTGCTTAAATTATGCCCAAAATCACAAATGTACTCACCAACTTTACGTTTTCTGTCCTGAAAAAAAGGCATGATTCTAGTCAGCATGTTCTGGCAGCTCAAAAAGCCTTTGCAAAGCCACTTTCACGCTGTTGTAATCGTTCTTTGTATCCTGAGGTAAAGAACTACAAAATCTCTGAGCATTTCCCCTCAGCAACAGCATGAAAGTTCAAATGATCTGCCGCTCACCATCCTTTCACTTGCGCTGCTAACTCAAATTGTTCAATCCAAACAGTCCATTCGACTTCTTTTCCCTCTAAAGATTATGGCATGAACACCGCCCGGTCAATCCGCCTGTCCATGGCACCCGGTTGATCCACCACCGGCTGTCGGTGGTTGTTGATTGCTGTTCCCGGGTTGTTCGACTTCTCCCTCCATTCTTCCACGCAGCTAACCAGCTAAAATTAGCCAAGCTCGTGAGTTGCTGTTAGCTAGTTGACGTGCTGATCCCACCGCTGCCACCTATTTCTAACGAACCTGTAAGACCACCGAAACTAGCACGTTGTTTGTGGACTAGTGTAAACAGTCTAGGACACTGATTTCCCATGGAATAATCAATGTGTATTATATTTGGATGACAGTACACCTCAACACTGACCAGCCGCTGACCAGCCGCACACAACGCCTTCCCAAAAACTCCCTCAGCATCCCTTCTGCATCCTCACAGCAACTCATTTGCATAATATTGTGTGATAGGCTGAGAGACTTTCGAATGTGTAAAACATTACATTATTGTCACGTCCAGCCCTGGGTTTCAGGCTGGCGTGTTTAGTTTGTTTTGTTTAGTAGGGTTTTTTGTGTTCTAGGTTTTCTATTTCTATGTTGGGGAAATGGTTCCCAATTAGAGGCAGCTGATTGTCGTTACCTCTAATTGGGAACCATATATATGTTTGTGGTTTTCACTGGGGTTTTTGTGGGTCATTGTTTCATTGTTCATTGTTGGTTGGTGTGTTTCATGTACACCGTAGTTACGATCTTCGTTGGTTTATTATTTTCCCAGTTTACGTTTAAATAAATATGTATACTGGAAGCATCGCTGCGTCTTGGTCCGTCACTAAAGAAGATCGTGACAATTATGACACTTTGATAAACTTGAAATAGTTTGTAAACTTGATGCACATACAATGAATGCAATATTACCATATTGTAACTGAATATATAAATATTAAATTTAAATATTAAATTAAATTTAAATAGAATTTCAAAACTGAATGCAATATTCATTCAATTCAGTTTGAAATCATGAATTACAAATTCAGATGATGAATTGTATGATAAGTCAATTGCTGCATTACAAATTTTAAAAGATTACAATAAAATTCTATATCCTAATACACGTTCAAAATTATTGAATTCAAATTGAATTTCTATTGGCACTGAAATCGGTCCATACTTGAGTTACTATTTATATTTATTCCCCTGGAGCTGTAGGCGGTATGTGCACCCGATTATGTTGTTTTTGGTCAGTGTAAACGGAGGAAAGGGAGAGTGGAGGGACTTTGAGAGTCTGACACTGTGTGTGTGTGTGCGTGTGATGTATGTAAGAAATATTTTACCTTGAAAAATAAAAACATTATGTATGAAACACTGTAGCAGGCAATTTTTGTGATGATATAAACAACTACTGCTACAGGCAAGAGGTTAGATGCACCACCTACTATAGGCGCCAAAGAACTGCGCACAGTATGGTATAGCCTAATCTGAGTTGATGAGTAAAAATAATCGTAATTACTTTGTCAACCATATGTTCAGCCTTTGATCGATACTTTATTGGTTTCACTAGCAAGTTTTTTTTACCTTAGTCATAGGCAGTGGCGATTTTAGCATGTAAATCTTGGTGGGGCTAACTCACCATTTTTGTTTTTTAGATGCATGCCAGCAAATACACTACACAACACAACCGAAAACAATACATTAATTGCACTATAACGGCGACAAGTGGTGCCCACAATCTGTGGCTACATAAAGCTGTCCCAACAGCAGAGATTTCTTTCCAGCACTTACCACTGCTACACCTGGCTATCAGCAGAGCCTTGTCTGGCAGCAAAACAATTCATTCAGCCTCCTACTGCCTTTTTAAAAAACATAGCTGATATGGCTGACTTGCTTAAACAAATGTGGTTTCTACTGACAATTGAGATGTACAAACTATGGCATAAGGGAACGATGAGCGGACAAGAGGCATTCCGTAATTTCAATTAAGACATTAATGAGCGCGCAACGACGGATGTAGTCAATATAACTATGTGTTCAGCATTTTGGAAATGTACAGTGACAGAATGCAGAACAGATGATGCTCTTACAGTATTTTCCCTGTACACCAAGTCAGGTAAAGGAGGAATATAAGCAGACAATGAAACCTCTTACAATATTAGATGATGACATTTCTCAAAAACAGGGTATAGGCTACATGTGCATCACCACCAAGTCAGAACAGTAACGTTAGGTGAAATTAAGAGGTGAAAATAGACCAAATGATTAGGGTGAGGCACATGGGCTACTAACAGCTTACTACACAACATACACTTAGTATTACTTTCTTAGCTACAGTATACATATCTCCCTGGCATATTACATCATTTATGGGCAGCATACAATACATTTTTGGACTCACCTTGGCTTGTGATGTGCTCACTTAAACATGAAGGTGGCGTGGTAGTTTTGGCATCAAACTTTGTCATCAGTCTGGCATTCTCTGGATTTATGGTGGGAACTCAGAAAAAAAAACACACAGCCACAACATTGAATAGCAGGCTACTGTTACTGATTGCTTTGCACTGCTTGCAGTTAGCCACTGATTCCTTCCAAACGACTCATTGTTGAATTTGCGATTTCCAACTTGTTGTGTAATCTTTATGTCTAATGGCCGATGAGCACCGATACGTTTTATCTATAATTTATTTCATTATTTCTCTTCATATGACAAGGATTAAAAATTATTTGCCAGTAGATTGTCGACTTGATTTATGATGATGACTGCTAGCTAAGACTATGACGTTGACATGATCAGTACAATCAAAGCTACTATAGATATAACGTGATTTGTTGTCATTCTATCTGTGGCCAATATAACTCTAATATAACTCTATGGCAGAGAGTGGCAAACATTTTCGAGCTCTAACCTTAGACTTGGGGTCCAATCAGGCGCAACGCTCTGTATTTTCTGCTGGCTTTCCCCACCACCACCACAGAAAGCACTAAGCTAGGCTGAAACACCCGCATTTTGGAGCTGCCTTACTCAAGAAAGCACATTGTTTGCAAACTGATATGTGACACATATGAATGCCAAAATAACAAACAAAACAGGCATTTGTGGGTCTCAAAACGTGATGGGTCGCCGCTGGTCATAGGCTAAATCCAACATATTGTTTTATATTGAGTGGCTCAACAGGCACATTTATGTTTTACTTCTCACTTTTACATCATGTCATGTCTGCTAGGTAGGCAGGCTAAAGACAGCCACAGTGAGTCAACATACTACACAACTGTCTTGTTGTCTGTAGCTGCAAACAAACCAGCAAAAAGGCTCACACTTTAGAGCATCTCTTTGACGGAAGCGATACGCTGCGCAGTTTCATCAAGTAGGTTATTCTGTTGCACAGGCTGTTGTCTGGGTGGCGCGAAACTCTTCTTTTTAAGATGCAGTCATGTTTATTACAAGTTACTGGTCTGTTATGTGTGATGATTACAAACCAGCATATCACAAGTCAATAAAACATAATGTTACGACACTGCTAATAAATAATAAGACATTAGCACAAGTAGGCTGCGTTTTCGTACACCATAACTGTAATATATGACTGCAGAAGGCCAATTTGCAGGTCCGTAAAATGATGTTACATTTTAGCTGTGTGTGTGGGTGGGTGGCTTTACCATAAGAAATATGGGGTTTCCAGGGTTGGGTAGGTTACGTGTAATCAGTTACTCCCCAACCCTTGGGGTTTCCACTTCTGCCCCCCAATGATTACACATTATAGGCGTATTGTATTGGCAAGGAGAGAGATTTTAACAGCTGAAATTATGCGTGGTAACCCCCACTTATCCCCTTTATTTTCGCATCAATTTATTTTAAGGGCTATACATAAACCATGCATAACATAATTCCCACATAGGGATTACACAACACATAATTTAAAAGTGCATGTAAACTGAGTAACTGTTATTGTAGATAATATGCATCACTTTCAATGTCAATAGGGTTATGTTGACCCATTTAGGGTGTTAACCTCTAACCTGGACACAAGCCACTAGTTCACTTTCACCTGTATGATGTCTGGTTTTCCAAATGAACAGATACAGAAAAGTGGGAGAGTATCTTGTGTTGACACCGGACAAGTCCACTATACCTGACCCCATCACGGTTTGAACAAGACAGCAGTTTGACAAGGATTTTTGGCTGTACACCTATGGTGGCTTCGAAAGCGGAACAACCCTGGACCAGGCTACTGGAGAGCTGAGAATCACCAGTTTGACGAAGACAGACAATGGAGTTTATTCTGTGGAGTTTAACAGCATACGCAAAGTTGTTATTTTTATTTGAATGTAACCTTTATTTAACCAGGCAGTTCTTATTTACAATGACGGCCTACCAAAAGGCAAAAGGCCTCCTGCAGGGACGGGGGCCTGGGATTAAAATAAATAAATAAATACAATATAAATATAGGACAAAACACACATCACAACACTGCATAAAGAGAGACCTAAGACAACAACATTGCAAGGCAGCAACACATGACAACACAGCATGGTAGCAACACAACATGACAACAACATGGTAGAAGCACAACAAGGTACAAACATTATTGGGCACAGTCAACAGCACAAAGGTCAGGAAGGTAGAGACAACCATACATCACACAAAGAAGTCACAACTGTCAGTAAGAGTGTCCGTGATTGAGTCTTTGAATGAAGAGATTGAGATAAAACTGTCCAGTTTGATTGTTTGTTGCAGCTCGTTCCAGTCGCTAGCTGCAGCGAACTGAAAAGAGGAGCGATCCAGGGATGTGTGTGCTTTGGGGACCTTTAACAGAATGTGACTGGCAGAACAGGTGTTGTATGTGGAGGATGAGGGCTGCAGTAGATATCTCAGATAGGGGGGAGTGAGGCCTAAGGGGGTTTTATAAATAAGCATCAACCAGTGGGTCTTGCAACGGGTATACAGAGATGACTAGTTTACAGAAGAGTATAGACTGCAGTAATGTGTCCTATAAGGAGCATTGGTGGCAACATCTAGCCGCTCGAGAGCACCCTTACCTGCCGATCTATAAATTACGTCTGCGTAATCTAGCATGGGTAGGATGGTCATCTGAATCAGGGTTAGTTTGGAAGCTGGGGTGAAAGAGGAGCGATAACTTTAGCCTGCAGCTTTGATATGTGCTGATAGAAGGACAGTGCACCGTCTAGCCATACTCCCAAGTACTTGTATGAGGTGACTACCTCAATTTCAAAACCTCCAGAGGTAGTAAAAACATATGTGGGAAGAGGGGCATTCTTCTTACCAAACAACATGACCTTTGTTTTGGAGGTGTTCAGAACAAGGTTAAGGGTAGAGAAAGCTTGTTGGACACTACGAAGTGCCTGGATACAGCCCTTAGCCATAGTATATTGGCAATATACCACAAACCCCAGAAGTTACCCACACCAGCAAGGCTGTGATAACCAGAGAGAGTGGGGGAGAGAAGCAGCCATTACTAGATGAGGCAGGATCTACTGATAACACAGGTGATGTTGTAACAGCCCGCTCAAACTAAATGACCAGAATCAGGGCCAGAATTCCAATGCCGTCCAGCATAGATCTCAAGTGAGGACACTGACTAAAGAATCTGGAAACAGAGGGAGAAAGAGAGAGGGAAGTGAATTAAGAGAGTGAGGGAGAGGAGGAGTCCATGTCACAGGCTCATTTCAACCCCTCCAAAGCTCCCTCGGATGTCACATACCAGCAAAGGATATAGCCCGACCCACAATTAGGATACACAGTGGGAGAGAGGATTATGGGACTGGATCTGACCAGGAGTCACATGACGCAAGGGTCAGAGGTTATGATGCAGAGACCGGGGAGATGGAGAGACGGAGGGAGAGAACGAGGAAGATGAAGAGGGAGACACAAAGGAAAGACGAGATGGAGAGAGGGAGGAAGAGGGAAGATGAGATGGAGAGGGGGAGGAAGAGGGAAAGCAGAGGTAGAGGAGGAAGAAGAGGAAACACAGGAAGAAAGGAAGGAAGAGGAGGGATATACTGTGTTTAGATTCTCTACTGGGAAGGTTTGTTTCCCATTCAGTAAACTCATCTCTCTTTTTCAATCTCTTTCTGGTTATTATGCATCATATTGTTATCCTGTTATGTAATGTGCTGTCATGTTTAGCCTAGGCTACTATAGTCATTATCATTTTTCAACTTAGAATAATGTGAATTATAATGAAATGTTGATCCATACAACAACATGGCCAAAACAGGGTGTATTGTATGAGGTTTTACAGTGTTTGTATAGGGTATTTGTGATGTTCCTCCTGTGGGAGTAGATGGGAATGAGGAGATGGATATGATTGCCAAGCAGGCTCTTAAACATCCTAATGTTGAGATGATACTGTCAATTAGTAAAGCAGAAGCCAAGGGATTAATAAGAACAGTGGTTAAAAATAAGTGGCAAGAGTTGTGGAACAGGGAGAGTAAGGGAAGACACCTGTGTAAGATCCAGGAAAAGGTGGGGCAGGGAGGTCCTCAGGCCGAGAGAGAAGGGAGGAAAGTGTAATCACAAGGCTGAGACTGGGACACACAAGGCTGAATAGTACACTGAAAGTGGTGGGGAAACATCTGACTGGGAGGTGTGATCATTGTCAGAAGGACATGGAGACAGTGGAAGATGTTCTATTTCAGTGCCAGAAAGATGTGAAAGGGAGCGATTGTTATTACATTTGAGGAGTAATGCGGCTGAAGAGACAGGATTAAGTTAACTTTTGGGGAAATCTTCAGGGGATGTAGTATTTAATTATGTATTTCGTTTCCTTAGGGAGACGAGATTATTGTGTAGGATTTAGACCTTCACTGTCTGGTCCACACTCCAGTCCAGTTGGTGGCGGTAATGCACTTTAAAGTTGGTTGCCAACCGGTATATAAAATCCACAGAAGAAGAAGGTTATTTTCAACAATCGGGTCACGACGCATGCAGAGGGAGGAAATAACCACATTTAACTTTCACAGCCTTTGGAAATAAAGATCAAAAGTAGGCTACCTAACTAGCGCATATGCCTAAACTAACGCTCATCAGATTGTGTTTCTGGCTTTGTCTGGCGCGAACGGTGGTCTCCCGAGGTAAGTTGAACCGACTGCCGCATTATGGTGGACAACAGCCTTAACACGCTCTTCATATTTATTTTCAACATGGAAAGTTCTAATGATTTTAAACGAAGTCTATGTGGGTTTTGATTAGAAATAAGGTCGGAACGCACCCTTATTATTCCGTTTAGTTACGCACACAGAGGAAGTGATTTCAAACACCTAAAAGAGACACCCTCTCAAGGAACTTCTGAACCGCACTTGCCCGGAAATGTGTCACTTGTTCGTCCCGCGATGATGATTGTGTTTTCAGCCACGTAGCTTGTGGGTACTTTAAATGCGATACAGTCAATTATGATTGCATGTCTACTTATATTAACTATATCATTAATAACATAATCCTACTGTATGATAGCTAGCAAATTAATTAGCTAACTAGCGTTAGCCTGCCTTGCTGGAATTTCTGTAGGATTTTTTTTTTTATTTCTACAATCTCCAAAAGCTAACCAAACAAAAACATCATTACTTTTATGAGTTAGATGCTCCTTTCCAATAAATATTGACAGTCTTATTCTGGTGTCATGATGACCAATGCTTTACTGCCGTTTGACAAATAAACATAATAATCGCTCTTATCCATAATAATGTCATAATGTAGATAGTTTACCCCCACTGTAGCTGCGAGCTGTTGGCTAGAGCGCATGTGTCAAGACCAGAGTGGGCACATTTGCTATATAATGCAACAGTTTTTGTGACAAACCATCAGTAGAGTGTAAAATTCAATGGAAACCCATTTAAACTTGTATTATTCATTTTAACGGCAAAAGTTATTTTTATGTACACGGTCATCACACACAGCCTTTTGTCCTCAAAAATTCAGTTTGATGGAAACATCTCTGGTGGGAAATGTGCTGATTTGATTTGATGTGCATATTGTTTTATGCAGATTTTAGAATATTAGCATGAATATTGGATGGAAACCTAGCTAGTGATATAATAGTGGACAGGGTGTAGACAGACTTTAATCTGTAGTGTAGTCTAGATACATTTCTGCTCCAGTGGTGGTGGTGAGGGGGGACATACTAGTCAAAGTGATCAGACTACATAGACCAGATACACCCAGCAAGCAGAATTCTAGACATAAACAGTAAAGGTTGATAATAATGTCTCTTTCAATGCCAATAAGGTTTGAACTACATATTTATACCCTAACCATAATGTGTTACCCTGGATACATTGATACTCTGATACATGGATGAAATGTCTGCTTTTCCAGAGGATGTTAAAGTGGGAGGGGAGCTGGTGTTGAAACCGGACAAGTCCACAGTGACTGGCCCCATCACAAGCATCCTATGGAAGCATGGGAAGAACAAGGTGGTAGAGTGGGACAAGGATTTTGGTGGTCTGGACATCTATGCTGCCTTCAAAGAGCGTACAACCCTGGACAATACTACTGGAGAGCTGAGAATCAGTGGATTGAAGAAAACAGACAGTGGAGTTTATTCTGTGGAGTTCAACAGCAAACTGCTTGACAAGACATATACACTGTTTGTTATCAGTAAGTGTTTCTGTCTGTGTGTATGTACATGTGTGTGTGTGTGGTCATGTAGAAACAGCAGGTTATGTATTGTAGTGCCTCACAAGCATTTTCCCACATGATTCCTGTTTCTTTCCTCTATTTACAGAGGCAGTCCCCAAACCCACAATCACTTCTTCCTGTAAACCAGACAAAACCTCCTGCACTCTGACCTGTGAAGGTGACACCACTGATGCTGAACCAGTCACCTACAGCTGGAAAGAGGGAGGGAGAGCGTGGGAGGTCTTAGACAAACAGATTAATGTCAATAAGAGTGACACGGGCAAATCAACCAACAGTTACAAGTACATCTGCAAGATGAATAACACTGTTAGTGTGGAAGTCAGTGAGCCAGTTAGAGAGGTGTTTGGTCCAGGTGAGTGGTCAGTCATAAGTGTGTTACAGTCTTATGTATTGATATGTTGGTAACACTGCTAGTGCAGAATTCAAAATGTCCTACAACACTATGTTGAAAACAGACCTTGGGATTTATTCTGTGGAGTTCAACAGCACTCTTCTTGAGAGGACATTTATATACATTATGCTATCAGTAAGTGTTTCTGTCTGTCTGTGTGCCTATATTTGAAATAGATATTTATGCAGTGATTCACAAGAATTTTTCCCTGCTTTGTCTTTCTGTCTCTCTTGGATTTACAGAGGCATTTCCCAAACCCACAATCACTTCTTCCTGTAACGCCAACAAAACCTCCTGCACTCTGACCTGTGAAGGCGACACCACTGATGCTGAACGAGTCACCTACAGCTGGAAAGTGGGAGAGGGGGCGTGGGAGGTCATAGGAAAACAGCTGACTATCTCTAAGAGCGACACTGGCAAATCAACCAACAGTTACAAGTACATGTGCAAGATGAAGAACTCTGCTGGAGAAGGGGAAGTCAGTGAGCCATTTGGAGAGGTGTTTGGTCCAGGTGAGTGGACACTCATAAGTGTGTTACAGTCTTATGTATTGATATGTTAGTAACACTGTTAGTGCAGCATTCACAATGTCCTACAACACTATGTTGAATACCTGATCAACTCCTGTAAAAGTATCAATACAAAATGTGTTTTCATTTCAGAGCCTTCCAATATTGGTGCGGTTTTTGGCGTTGTTTGTTTATTTGTCGCAGCGCTTGTCAGCCTAATAGGTAAGAACAGTACATCTATATTAACAGAGCACTGTACATGTACATAGTTGTGAAGCACAGATTGACATAACAGCAGCAACAACAGTGAGCTAAACCCCCTGAAGGGGATACCTGTTCTACCTGTATTTACAGTAGTTCAGATGTGCAGGTACTGTATGCAGGTTGTTTATTGGTGCTCTCAGAAAATATCTATTCTTATTGCAGCTTAAGCGTGTAATTGTGGGTGAAGTCATAAGTAGCTGATAGAATGGTTAATGCAGACTTGTACTTTAAGAACTTGTAAAATATGTGTGTTTTTACTCCCCAGTTTGGTTGGTGTGGAAGAAAATAAAAGGTACAATGATTCTCTGGCTCTTCCTGGTTCAACTCTTCATACTCACTGCTTCCCCAAAATGTTACACAATGTGCATTAAATATGAATGACAGTCTTAATTAATGTCTTACATTTGTGTGTCTATCATTCATTTCAGGATATCCCCAAGACACCTGGATCGACATTTTGAGAAAGTATTGTGGTGGAATGTGTGGTAAGTGTTACCTTAACTTGACTCTGATCTATATTCAACCTGCTAACAGGGTCCCCAAAGTAATACAAACACAACATTATTCATGTACTGCACTATATACACATACTTCCAAGCACTGCACACATGCTTCCTCACAGCACAGGACAGGAGTGTTGTTTTTGTCCCATCACAGAAACCTGTTTTTAATAAAATTAGGGACCTTTACACACTGTCTGTGTGTGCATTGGTGGAAAAAATACTCGATTGTCTTGTATCTTGTTTTAATAGTACTTAAGGACAGTGGTGGAAAAAGTTCTCAGTTGTCATACTTGAGTAGAAGTACAAAGTAAAAGATAATTTTATACATCAAATTCCTTATATAAAGCAAATCAGACGGCACAGTTTTCTTGTTTATTTGTTACAGACAGGCACACTCCAACACTCAGGCATCATTTACAAATGCAGTATTTGTGTTTAGTGAGTCCGCCAGATCAGAGGAAGTAGGAATGACAACGCGTTATATTGATAGGTGCATGACTTGGACCATATTGCTGTCCTACCTGAGTATTCGAAATGTAAGAAGTAATTTTGGGTTTCAGGGGAAATGTAAAAAGTCCATTCTTTTCTTTAGGGAAGTAAAAGTTGTAAAAAAAAAAAAATAGAAATATTAAAGTTAAGTACAGATACCTGAAAAGCTTGAAGAATGAAGAAATAAATAGAAGTGTGTGTGTGAGAGAGTGCGCGAGTGCACAGCAGTAATCTCATCATAACCTTATGCAACTTAAAGGGAAAATACATCCTAAATTCAAGGAACTTATTCTACTCTTTTTGCTGTAAACCAATGTTGAGGACCGTAAGGGAGACGATAAGGAGTATTAACTCTTATTATAAGCAATTTGTACATTACTTTTCACAATGCTAATTGTTTATAATAATAATAGGCCTTTAATTTGTTACATTCACTGCTAAAATGGACTAAAGTTGACCGCTAGACTATTTTATGTAAAAAACATTATCTTCGCGGATGGTGGTCCTCGAGCTTTTGACAGTGATCTGTTTTGTCCAATCATAAGCATGCATGCAGAATATGTCATACAATCCTCTCATTATTTACATCTTTCAGTTGCGCGATCTGATTGAGCTGATCTGCCCGTCTCTCCCACACAGCTTCCAGGTAGTAGCCTAAATATACATTATTTTATAGAAAATAATGCACTGACTGTTATGGGACTAAGTGAGTGGAGAGGTTTGTATGAACTTTAACAAAACAAAAAGGACTAAAATAGGACTAAAATAGGACTAAAATAGGACTAAAATGACTGACTAAAACTAGACTAGCATCGTCCAGGGTCGACTGATAATAACTAAGGATGAAATTACTTAAATTTCAAGATATTTTAGTCATGAAGACTAAAACTATATCTAAAAAGGGTGACAAAATTAACACCAACACTAACTCGGGTGTTAACGCCAACACTAACTCGGGTGTTAACGCCAACACTAACTCGGGTGTTAACGCCAACACTAACTCGGGTGTTAACGCCAACACTAACTCGGGTGTTAACGCCAACACTAACTCGGGTGTTAACGCCAACACTAACTCGGGTGTTAACGCCAACACTAACTCGGGTGTTAACACTAACTCAGGTACGGTAGTAACACTGACACACCTTCTGAGGCCATTTTGACAATGCAGACATGTGGAGATGTTGCCAGAAATGTGTTTCTCATATTATTTGTGGTGGCATTTATTTGAATAATATGTTTTTGTGACCTACAGATACAGTTTAAGAAGGTTTTGATTATTCATGTCAGTTTAAATGTAGCTTTGTGTGGGCTAGCATATATAAAATGTCAATGATGCAGTTGGAATCTGCAAGGAAAATCTGATGCTAAGAAGACACAGTGGCATTCACCTGGAATTCTGCCACTTAGCATCCTTTTCATTGTCATCCAGAAGTGAACACAACCAATACTAATGTGGTCTGTGTATGAGAATGCTAAGCTCAACTTTTCTCTCTTCTCCTCCTCCTCAGCTAAAGGCAGTGCTGGAGTCCAGCCAGAACAAGGCAAGTCATCCAGTTAATTTAAGACTTTAGAAACAGAAGTCACTTCTTTAAAGATGGACTATATGGAAAGCGCTCCTCCATTTTCCTGGTTGATAAAATTCTAATAGTTTACCTAATTTCAATGTATGTGAAAAAACAAGCAGTCATTGTGTAGAGAATCAACCCAAAATATTGTATATTCCGCTGTTTGAAGCTGGTGTACAAAACCGAAACTGGAAGCATAAAAATAGCACACAACAGATCCACCGATTCTTATGGGAAGCTTATGCTTTCAATGGGAATGAAAGATCTATAACTCACATTTCTATGTGAATTTGCTTGGGTTTCCCAAAAAGTT
Source organism: Hucho hucho (assembly GCA_003317085.1). Classification (NCBI taxonomy): domain Eukaryota; kingdom Metazoa; phylum Chordata; class Actinopteri; order Salmoniformes; family Salmonidae; genus Hucho; species Hucho hucho. Next base: position 118,239 of record QNTS01001516.1, read on the forward strand.
ACGTATTATAGCTTTAAGTATAATTGGATACAGTAGGACAGAGGCTATAGTTTGTTTTCCTTCTGTGTGATTATACAGGGGTTACGGTTCCATTAACGGCCAACACCAAAACCGGGGAAGACGGCGCAGACAAAGCTGGAGAGGGGCATGGGAATGGAGGTGTGTATTCAACTTACAGTACCCTCAAACCATATTTGTCGTGGATGATTTGATTCCTTTAACATAAGTATAAAGGGTTAATCTAGAACATGAGTGTCAGACTCATTCCATGAAGGGCTTAGTGTTGTGGAAATTCTAATCAAGTAAGGGAGAAGAGACTTTCAATTTCTTCAAACAATCATACTTTAATATCGATTTAATTATTGCAAAAATGGAGCTGGTCAACGACCACCCGTAGGTGATGCAGAAGTCTTATATAGTAGACCTAAAAATGGTGGTTACACCCCTCCCTGGATTAGTTCTAGGAAGCAAAGATGATTAGAAACAATAGCTTGAGTCGCACCATGTCCTTGACCATACACACAGACCAGCAGCAGGGAGCTAGAGGGAACCATCCTTATGAAAAGCACAGCATTGGTAGTTATGAAATCCTCCGGCGATAGTAAGAGATCTCTCACCACTGCCAAGCACATAATTGTCAACTATCAATATTTATACAGATATAATCAACAAAGCAGGTAAATATGTAATTTTTCCCACAGTGTCTGCAGGTTTTTGGTTTTTCCTTTCAATTATGACCTAGACAACCAGGTGAGGGGAGTTCTTTGATGAATTAAGGTCACTAATTAGTAATCAAGTACAAGGGAGGAGTGAAAATCCAGACCCTCTGTCCTCTGTGGAGTTTGACACATGATCTAGAGCAGGTATTCCCAAACTGATGTTGGGGGTACGTGCGATGCCGTCGGGGGTACGCCAAATAAAAATGGGATTCACATTATATATAATTTATTTTTTAATAAAAAATATCTTCACATTTTCTGAGTATAAAAGTAGCCTTGTTTCACTGTCAAAAATATAATTAAACCAACTAGTGTTCAGTGAAATAACAACACAGTGTCAAATACAGGTAGCCTAGTCAAATAATTAACCTCCAATCACATTAACCGTTACTCTCTCGCAGGAAACCTTCACTCTTGTGCAGACATTTAGAAACAAAACATGAAAAATAAGCCACAGGAGTTTTTTGAGCGACAATTAAACGACTTTCGAGTAGTAAGACGTATAAAAGCAATAGATACCATTAATAAGAAGGGGCTAGAATAGTCTTATATAGTGAGCTACCAAGTGGCTAGGACAGGCAAGCCCCATACTATTGTGGAGGACTTCATTCTTCCTGCTGCCACAGATATGGCTGAGACAATGCTGGGGGAAAAGGCCCAAAAAAACTATACAGACAATCGCTTCATCAAACAACACTGCATCAGTGACAGGGCAGGAGATGTTTTGAAACAATTACTGCTTCGCATACAAGCCAGTGAAATTATATGCGTAACAGCTGGACGAATCAACAGACGCGGCGGGCCTGGCACAACTCCTGGTATATGTCCGTAATGTTTATGGGGGGTCAATTAGGGAAGACACCCTCTACTGCAAACCACGGGAAATCAGGACAACATGAGAGGATATTTTTAAGGTACTGAACAGCTTTGTGACATCAAATGGACTTTGGTGGTCAAGATGTGTTGATATCTGTACTGATGGCACAAAAGCCATGACAGGGAGACATAGTGGAGTGGTAACGCGCGTGCAAGCAGTTGCTCCCGACGCCACTTGGGTTCACTGCAGCATCCACCAAGAGGCTCTTGCTGCCAAGGGAATGCCTGACCGCTTGAAAGACGTTTTAAACTGTAACTTTGTTAAAGCAAGGTCCCTGAACTCATGTATTTTCTGCACTATGCAATGATATGGGCAGTGACCTTGTACCGCTTTTACAACATACAGAAGTGCGCTGGTTATCAAGGGGCAAAGTATTGACATGTTTTTTTTTTTAATTGAGAGACGTTAAAGTTCTTTAAGTTCTTTACTGACCATCATTTTCACTTGTCTGACTGCTTGCATGATGACGAGTTTCTCACACGACTGGCCTGTCTATGTGATGTTTTTTCTCGCCTGAAAGATCTGAATCTAGGATTACAGGGACTCTCCGCAACTATATTCAATGTGCGGGACAAAATTGAGGCTATGATTAAGAAGTTGGAGCTGTTTTCTGTCTGCATTAACAAGGACAACACACATGTCTTTCCATCATTGTATGATTTTATTTGTGTGCAAATGAACTCAAGCTTACAGACAATGTCAAATGTGATATAGCGAAGGACCTAAGTGAGCTGGGTGTGCAATTACCCAGGTACTTTCCCCAAACGGATGACACAAACAACTGGATTCGTTATCCCTTTCATGCCCTGCCTTCAATCCACGATATCTGAACAAGAGAGCCTCATTGAAATTGCAACAAGCGGTTCTGTGAAAATTGAATTTAATCAGAAGCCACTGCCAGATTTCTGGATCAGTCTGTGCTCAGAGTTTCTTGGCAAATCATGCTTTTAAGACGCTGATGCCCCTTGCAACCGTGTACCTATATGAGAGTGGATTCTCGGCCCTCACTAGCATGAAAACGAAAATACAGTCAGACTGTGTGGAAAATGATTTAAGACCGACTCTCTTCAATACAACCCAACATTGCAGAGTTATGTGCATCCTTTAAAGCACACCCTTCTCATTAACCTGTGGTGAGGTACTCACCATTTTTGATGAACAAATAAAGTTTTATATGTAAGATGGCTATTATTATTTGTGCCCTGGTCTTATAAGAGCTCTATGTCACTGTCACTGTTGTTGCATTTATAACATAAGACCAAGAGTTTTGCCAAACCATGTGACCTGACCAGGAAAAACTCCTGGCCCTAGTCATTAGTAATGTTTTGTCTCATGAGCTCTTTCCTCTATTGCTTCCTTCCAGCTGGTGGTCTTCCTGGTGGGGTAAATGAGGACCAGAAACATGGGGTTTGAAGACTCTCAGTACATGCCTCCATATCTGTTACATTGAGACAAACAACCAAGAAGAGAGAGACATGTTTGAACTGTTGGAGACGTTTTTAATGAAATGTAAAATGAAGGGAAAAGACAAGCAAATTTTGCACAAAGTAACTTTGTTTTTAATCATAGATTGTGAATCTCTTCTATAATTTCAGAATTTAATAATTCTTCACGTCTTCACTTGACTTAAGTCAGGGAATTTGTACAGGTTGTTGTAATTGTTTTTCTCCAAGCATTTTATGTCAACCCTCCCACTTGGCAAAGTCTAGGTGTAGGGAGAGACTGTTGGTTGAGAGGAACCAGGCCTTAGAGGTAGAGCTCATCCTCTTCTGCCTTGTAAAGAGAGAGAGCTCTGCAGTACTGAGATGTTGTATTACTATTAGAGAGCTCTGCAGTACTGAGATGTTGTATTACTAAGAGAGAGCTCTGCAGTACTGAGATGTTGTATTACTAAGAGAGAGCTCTGCAGTACTGAGAAAAGAAAATCCTGTACTTGTGCAATCATTGTATGTAACGTGTTTAAACTCCAGACCTCACATTGTAGTGATGTGTTGATGACAGAATGCTTGTGTTGTCCATGTACACACATCTGAACACCAATTCTGTTTCAAAAGTCTTAAGAATGTATTTTTTCCAAACTTGATTGGTGAAAGCAATACAGAGGAAGGTCCATATAGGGCTGGGCTGAACCAACTATCGGAACCCTTCAGATATGTGAATAGTGAGCTGGAGAAAGGGACTAGTTGACCCTCGACTTAGATCATTCTCGTTGCATGTACTGGATGACTTCTCAGCCAGGTTCACCAAATGGATCACACCACAGGACTGACGATTCCTAAATCAAGTGTCAACTCTTTTCTTCTGAGACATGCTGCTGTGAAAAACAAATGCACTTCAAAGCGCAGTGTGACATCTATCTGCAATGACCGAACCCCGGCCTGTATATACTGCCAATCCTTTGAGTTTGATTATTTATATTTTTTCAATAAAGGACTTGAGTTCTATATTGTATTTTATTATTATGACCTCAGAAAGTGATCAGGTCGATTTTCTATTGAAACCTGATTGGTGAAAGCAATATACTTGCGACCCTGTCACAAGTAGGCACCAAAGAGTTGAACACAACTAGGCAGGGACTTTGGGAGAAGGATGGAGAATCTAGTGGCCACATTGTAACAATTAAGAAATATGTGTAGCCTGTAATCTAGGCTGCATTGTAACAATGTACCATTTGAGCCATCCGCCAAAAACAAATCCTTAGCCACACGACAGTCCAGTTTTATTATCAAGAAGTTATCTAGTAGCAAGCTGACGTTCACTTCATAGTGTAACGAACCTGTAAGGCCACTGAAACTCGCATGTTGTTTGTTGACTGGCGTAAACAGTCTAGAACACTGATTTCCCATGAAATAATCAAGTTGTATTTTATTTGGATGAACAGACAGTGCACACCAGCACTGACCTGCTGCACAAAACGCCTTCCCAAGAACTCTCAGCATGCCTCCCGCCTCCTCACATACAGCAACTCATTTGCATAATATTGTGTGATAGGCTGAGATACCTTTGAATGTGTAAAAATTACATTACCCCCTTCTTAAACTGAACACACCTTGTGTTTAATAAAACAGACCTAATAGTTATTTGGGGTCTACCCCCCGACCCATGTGATCTTCTGCTGCAAATGACTCAGGTTGACTCAGGTGCTTGACTCGTACACTGTACTACTTCATACAGCACCTCCAACAGTTTCTTTGTCATTTTGAAAGAACCGTTGAATTTCTTTCTCAGTTTGGATGACAACCCCTTTTCCCTCTGGTAGTCTCTAAGCCACATATTCATTTTCCTCATACCTCTGGGGTGTCACCTTCAGATCAAAGTATGGCTTTTGTTTACTCGTGGCTTTTAGGTGATTTCTTTTTACAGCTTCCCTTACAGTGCTTAAATACCCTTGCACCTTTTGCACATACTGAGAAACATACTGTTTCCCTTCATTTTGTTGTGTTCCCATAACCACATCAACCGGTAAAGTCATTTCAGCACCGAACAGCACCCTGTATGGCGTGAACCAAGTGGAAGACTGAACACTACTCCTGTATGACATCATCACATATGGGAGTATCTCATCCCAATTTCTTTGATTGTCATCAACAAAAAGTGACAGCATGTCGATCAGAGTTCTGTTCCTTCTATCCACTAAACCAGTGGTTCCCAAACCTTTTATAGTCCCGTACCCCTTCAAACATTCAACCTCCAGCTGCGTACCCCCTCTAGCACCAGGGTCAGTGCACTCTCAAATGTTGTTTTTTGCCATCATTGTAAGCCTGTCACAAACACACTATACGATACCTTTATTAAACATAAGAATGAGTGTGAGTTTTTGTCACAACCCGGCTCGTGGGAAGTGACAAAGAGCTCTTATAGGACCAGGGCACAAATAATAATAATAACTTTGCTCTTTATTTAGCCATCTTACATATAAAACCTTATTTGTTCATCGAAAATTGTGAATTACTCACCACAGGTTATTGAGAAGGGTGTGCTTGAAAGGATGCACATAACTCTGCAATGTTGGGTTGTATTGGAGAGAGTCTCAGTCTTAAATCATTTTCCACACACAGTCTGTGCCTATGTAACCGGTGTGAAATGGCTAGTTAGCGCGCTATTAGCGTAACCAGAGGGTCCCTGGTTCGAGCCCAGGTAGGGACGAGGAGAGGGACGGAAGCTATACTGTTACACCTGTATTTCGTTTTCATGCTAGTGAGGGCCAAGAATCCACTCTCATATAGGTACGTGGTTGCAAAGGGCATCAGTGTGTTAACAGCACGAGGCAGGATACTCTGAGCGCAGCCCAATCCAGAAATCTGGCAGTGGCTTCTGATTTAAATAAAATTTTCACAGAACCACTTGTTGCAATTTTGATGAGGCTCTCTTGACAGAGAAGAGCTCCAACTTCTTAATCATAGCCTCAATTTTTTTTAACCATAATCATTTTTCGAGCAAACTGAATGAGCAGCAGCTACGTTTGGCTACATACGAACTGTTAGTGGAATTCCAGCGAGAGAGTAACAGTTAATGTGATTGGAGGTTAATTATTTGACTGGGCCAAAACATTGTGTTGTTATTACGCTGAACACTGGATGGTTTAATTTTATTTTGGGCAGTGAAAAAGGCTACTCAGGCGAGAAAAAAGGTTAACCCAAATGTATAGCCCCGTTAGAAAATCTAAATGGACTGTTTGAAAATGCATTTTTATTTTATTTGGCGTACCCCCTGTCGACATTGCGCGTACCCCAGTTTGGGAATACCTGAGCTACAGTATGTGTAGATCATGTATCTGATGCTGTCTGGATCAAAAGAGTATGGCGCCAGAATGAATCAGTTAGATGGCCACTTGATTTCTATAGGCGGGCCCATTATTTTCCACGGGACCTCCTGTGTGGACGACCTTGCATTGTTAATGGGGGTTATAATTAAGCAATAAGGGTGTGTGGTATATGGCCAATATACCATGACAAAGGGCTGTTCTTACGCATGACGCAACGCGGAGTGCCTGGATACAGCCCTTTGCGATGGTATATTGGCAATATACTGTACCACAAACCCCCGATGTGCCTTATTGTTATTATAAACTGGTTGCCAACTTAATTAGAGCAGTAAAAATACATGTTTTGTCATACCCATGGTATATAGTCTGCTATACCACGGCTTTCAGCGAATCAGCATTCAGGGCTTGAACCACCCAGTTTAGAATAAATATCATAGGCAGCTCCTGGGATTCAAGTATGGAGAAGCTTACAATTTATCCTACCATTTCTACCTCTCTGCGTGCCAGTTATGATTATTTATACAGTGAGGGAAAAAAGTATTTGATCCCCTGCTGATTTTGTAAGTTTGCCCACTGACAAAGAAATGATCAGTCTATAATTTTAATGGTAGGTTTATTTGAACAGTGAGAGACAGAATAACAACAAAGAAATCCAGAAAAACGCATGTGAAAAAATTTATAAATTGATTTGCATTTTAATGAGGGAAATAAGTATTTGACCCCTCTGCAAAACATGACTTAGTACTTGGTGGCAAAACCCTTGTTGGCAATCACAGAGGTCAGACGTTTCTTGTAGTTGGCCACCAGGTTTGCACACATCTCAGGAGGGATTTTGTCCCACTCCTCTTTGCAGATCTTCTCCAAGTCATTAAGGTTTCAAGGCTGACGTTTGGCAACTCGAACCTTCAGCTCCCTCCACAGATTTTCTATGGGATTAAGGTCTGGAGACTGGCTAGGCCACTCCAGGACCTTAATGTGCTTCTTCTTGAGCCACTCCTTTGTTGCCTTGGCCGTGTGTTTTGGGTCATTGTCATGCTGGAATACCCATCCACGACCCATTTTCAATGCCCTGGCTGAGGGAAGGAGGTTCTCACNCCTTGGAGAGCTCTTTGGTCTTGGCCATGGTGGAGAGTTTGGAATCTGATTGATTGCTTCTGTGGACAGGTGTCTTTTATACAGGTAACAAACTGAGATTAGGAGCACTCCCTTTAAGAGTGTGCTCCTAATCTCAGCTCATTACCTGTATAAAAGACACCTGGGAGCCAGAAATCTTTCTGATTGAGAGGGGGTCAAATACTTATTTCCCTCATTAAAATGCAAATCAATTTATAACATTTTTTCACATGCGTTTTTCTGGATTTTTTTGTTATTCTGTCTCTCACTGTTCAAATAAACCTACCATTAAAATTATAGACTGATCATTTCTTTGTCAGTGGGCAAACATACAAAATCAGCAGGGAATCAAATACTTTTTTCACTCACTGTATATGCACATTTTCATGCAACAGTTTAATTTCAATTATAATGTTTTCGTTTCTCAAAATTATTGTCATGTGGTTGTAAAAATCGGAATTAAAATGATTAAAATCTAAAAGTACAAATTTAACTAAATCCAAGAGCACCAGCCTTTGCCATAAGGACACATTGATACACTGTTATCCATTGGCGGCTAAAGAAATTAGCACATGGAACTCAGAGGTAGCCTATAGGCCAATGCAGCAGTAGGCCTTAAACTTCCATCATAGAGTAAAATACATAGGCCTTAATCCGACAGTAGAACGTATGCTGAGGCACTGAGGAAAATGCAGGTTATGTTCATTGCATTCATGTTTCTTCTCCGCCTTTCTACCTCCCTTTCTATCTGTATCAAATCGCGAGGTTGGCGTGCTCAGGCGCACAAGCTGCCTCAAAGTTATCAGGACAGAGAAACCACACACATGCTCATTGCTCAAATGGAGCACTCCAATATAATGAAATAGTTAACACATTTCCTAAATGATTGTTATGGAATAGACAAAAAACTTGTTTCTCACAAGTGTAGCATGTTGTGAACTCTACAAACAACGTTTCCACTCCGAGAATGAGAACGGTAAATGACTGTAATTCATGCATTAACAGTAATTAATGTAACCAAATGACGGGGATTAACAGTACATTTATTAGGCCTACTGTTTACATGTGTAATGGGGAATTGATAGAAATAAACAATCAAAGGGCAAAGAATTCACACAATGAAACAATTGATTTGCACGAATTGGTGAGAGACAACGGAGCACATTCTGGAGAGCTGAGTGCATGCATTCTGGAGAAAGACGCCCATATGTTCACCACACACCCCTCACCTTCTTTTCTCAGTATTTTATACTGAACAAAATAATAAACACAACATGCAACAATTTAAAAGATTTGGATTTCGATGGATTTCACATGACTGGGGAGGGGTGCAGCCATGGGTGGTCCTTGGAGGGCATAAGCCCACCCCCTTGGCAGCCAGCCCACCCACTGGGGAGATAGGCCCAGCCAATCAGAATTCGTTTTTCCCCAGAAAAGGGCTTTATTACAGACAGAAATACTCCTTACCAGCCCCACTCAGGTGAAGAAGCAGATGTTGTGGTCCTGGGCAGGCGTGGTTACAGTTGTGAGGCCAGTTGGATACACTTGACAAATTTTCTAAAACGATGTTGGAGGCAGCTTATGGTAGAGACATTAACTTTAAAATCTCCGGCAACAGCTCTTGTGGACGTTCCTGCAGTCAGCATGCCAATTGCACGCTCCCTCAAAACTTGAGACATCTATCATCTATTGTGACAAAACTGCACATTTTAAAGTGGCTTTTTATTTACCCCAGCACAAGGTGCACCTATGTAATGATAGTGCAGTGTAATCAGCTTCTTGAAATGCCACACCTGTCAGGTAGATGGATTATCTTGGCAAAGGAGAAATACTCACTAACAGGGATGTAAACAAATTTGTGCACATCATTTGATAGAAATAAGCTTTTTGTGCATATGGAACATTCTGGGATTTTTTATGTCATGAAACAGACAGTATGACCAACACTTTACATGTTGCATTTTATATTTTGTTTCAGAGTAAATGATACTCAAGACACATTATCTTCACACATTTTAGATGCTTTTCAGTGACAGCCACAACTCAATAATCAGCTAGGCCTAGTGCCACGCGCGCTGCCCAAATTGCAGGCTTCCCAAATAGGCATAGATTTGTGATTTGAAACAATCCACAACATTTAAAAAAATAAATAAGCTAATGATCCTCTGTTGCTAAGTCAAGCTCTCTGGTAAAGTATTTTGAATAATTGTATTTAGACAGGAGTAATTATATAATTTTAGCAAAATATTTATTAACTTTATGGAAAGCCAGCAACATTTTTCCTTTCTAATTCGCAAGTGGCTGAAACCAGAGATCTGTATATAATGACGAGATGCTCAGGTCTCCGCCCTAACAATACGAGTCGTTGTCCCAAAGGCGGGGATGCAGGCTACAAGCTTAGGTCTGCATATTATGCACATAGAAACGCATTGGGACGCAAAGATTTTGCGAGAGTGCGAAACAGCGACCCTCTGCGGGAAAGTATGACATGTCATACTCCTTTTGTCCAGACAGCATCAGATACACGGTCTACACATAAGGAGACAGAGGGGCGCTGTTTCAAGAGCTCGGATGCTTTATCCGACATTGATGCGTCTTGCTATCGCCCCCCCTAGGGCCCGCCCATAACATCTGCCCTGCTTAACGCATAATATCGAAGTACATTTGGAGTCACGCGATAATTTGGTGTGTGGACCTCCCACTATGACTCGGGAAACCATGCAGTTTATTAGGGTACAGATTAAATAAATGATAATGAACTTCACAGGGTGGTGAATGTTCACTGTGATCTTGATGCTCATTTGTGAATTAAATTTGAATGACAGTCTTAATAATGTCTTACATTTGTGTGTCTCTTTTTCATTTCAGGATATCCCCAAGACACCTGGATCAACTTTTTGAGAAAGTTTTGTGGTGTAATTTGTGGTAAGTGTTAACTTAACTTGACTCTGATCCATATTCAACCTGCTAACAGGGTCCCCAAAGTAATACAAACACAACATGATTAATGTACTGCACTATATACACATACTTCCAAGCACTGCACACATGCTTCCTCACAACACAGGACAGGAGTGTTGTTTTTGTTCCATCACAGATATCCAGAAACCTGTTTTAATAAAATTAGGGACCTTTACTCACTAATGTTTGTGTGTGTGTGTGTGTGTTGGTGTGTGCATTGGTGGAAAAATACTCAATTGTCTTGGTACTTGAGTGAAAGTCTAAAAGTATCTGGTTTTAAATGTACTTAAGTACAGTAGTGGAAAAAGTGCTCAATTGTCATACTTGAGTAAAAGTACAAAGTAAAAGATAATTTTATACATCAAATTCCTTATATAAAGCAAACCAGACGGTACAGTTTTCTTGTTTATTTTTTACGTACAAACGGGCACACTCCAATACTCAGGCATAATTTACAAATGCAGTATTTGTGTTTAGTAAGTCTGCCAGATCAGAGGCAGTAGGGATGACAACGCATTATATTGATAGGTGCATGACTTGGACTATATTGCTGTGCGTGGCTCTCTCACACAGGTGTACCTGTGGATGTATTTCAAGGTCTACCTTCAAACTCAGTGCCTCTTTGCTTAACATCATGGGAAAATCAAAAGAAATCAGCCAAGACCTCAGAAAAAAAATTGTAGACCTCCACAAGTGGGGCGGCAGGGTAGCCTAGTGGTTATCTGTCATTCTTCCCCTGAACAGGCAGTTAACCCACTGTTCCTAGGCCGTCATTGAAATAAGAATTTGTTCTTAACTGACTTGCCTAGTTAAATAAAGGTACAAAAATAAAAAAGTCTGGATCATCCGTGGGAGCAATTTCCAAATGCCTGAAGGTACCACGCTCATCTGTACAAACAATAGTACGCAAGTATAAACACCATGGGACCACACAGCCGTCATACCACTCAGGAAGGAGACGCGTTCTGTCTCCTAGAGATGAACGTACTTTGGTGCGAAAAGTGCAAATCAATACCAGAACAACAGCAAAGGACATTGTGAAGATGCTGGAGGAAACAGTTACAAAAGTATCTATATCCACAGTAAAACTAGTCCTATATCGACATAACCTGAAAGGCCACTCAGCAAGGAAGACGCCACTGCTCCAAAACCGCCATAAAAAAAGACAGACTACGGTTTGCAACTGCACATGGGTACAAAGATTGTACTTTTTGGAGAAATGTCCTCTGGTCTGATGAAACAAAAATGGAACTGTTTGAGAACTGAAAAAGTGTGTGCGAGCAATGAGGCCTACAAACCTGACTCAGTTACTCCAGCTCTGTGAGGAGGAACGGGCCAAAATTCACCCAACTTATTGTGGAAGGCTACCCGAAACATTTGACCCAAGTTAAACAATTTAAAGGCAATGCTATCAAATACTAATTGAGTGTATGTAAACTTCTGACCCACTGGGAATGTGATGAAATAAATAAAATAGGAAATAAATGACATTTCACATTCTGAAAATAAAGTGGTGAAGACTAGTCATAAAGACTAAAACTATATCTAAAATGGGTGACAAAGTGAACACTGCCACTAACACAGGTAGTAACACTAACACAGGTAGTACCACTAACACACCTTTTACATGGTACTTCTATGGGGCCATTTTGACAATGCAGATAAGTGGAGATGTTGCCAGAAATGTGTTTCTCACATTATTTTGTGGTGCATTTATTTGAATAACATGTTTTAGTGACATCTACATACAGTATGAGGAGGTGATTACTAATGTGAGTTTAAAGTGAGCAGTGTGTGGACTAGCCTATATAAAATGAGTTTGATGCAGTTACCATCTGCAAGGAAATTTTGCAGTGACAGTACTAAAGATGATTCAAAGCCTGATGGTAAGACACAGTGGCATTCACCTGGAATTCCTTTCCATTGTCATCCAGAAGTGAACAAGACATACTAATATGGTCTGTGTATGAGAATGCTAAGCTCAACTTTTCTCTCTTCTTCTCCTCCTCAGTAAAAGGCAGTGCTGGAGTCCAGCCAGAACAAGGCAAGTCATCCAGTTAATTTAAGACTTCTTTAAAGATGGACTATACGGAAATCGCTCCTCCTTTTCCTGGTTGATAAAATTCTAATAGTTTACCTAATTTCAGTTCATGTGAAGAAACAAGCAGTCATTGTGTAGAGAATCATTGTACAATCTAAACCGCTGTGAAATATATTTTACATAACCACAAATATTGTATATTCAGCTGTTTGAAGCTGGTGTACAAAACCGAAACGGGAAGCATAGAAATAGCACACATAGAACAGATCCACCAATTCTTATGGGAAGCTTATGCTTTCAATGGGAATACAAGATCTATAACTCACATCTATATGTGAATTTGGTTGGGTCGCCCAAAAGGTTACGTATTGTAGCTTTAAGTATAATTTGATACAGTAGGAGAGAGGCTGTAGTTTGTTTTCCTTCTGTGTGATTCTGCAGGGGTTACGGTTCCATTAACGCCAACACCAAAACAGGGGAAGACGGCGCAGACAAAGCTGGAAAAGGGCATGGGAATGGAGGTGTGTATGAGACTTAAGCGAATAGTTTACCCGGTAACAAAGTGCTCTGGCTTTTACAGTACACTCAAACCATATTTGTCCTGGATGATTTGATTCCTGTAACATTATACTGTGTACTATACGTATAGAGGGTTACTCTAGAACAGGAGTGTCAAACTCATTCCACGAAGGGCTTAGTGTTGTGGAAATTCTAATCAAGTAAGGGAGAAGAGACTTTCAATTTCTTCAAACAATCATACTTTAATGTTGATGAATTATTGAGGTACTGGAGCTGGTCAACGACCACCTGTACGTTGGTGATCATTGAGAGCCCAACAATACAAAAAATGCAGAGAGCACTTTATGCCAACCCACTTTCAATCGCAGCTTGTGAATTTCTTTTAATTCCATAATTTAATAATTCTTCAAGCCTTCACTTGACTTATGTCAAGGAATTTGTACAGGTTGTTGTTGTTTTTAGTTATTTCTGAGTAATTTTATTTCTGAGCATATCTGTTTTCACAATAGAATTTTGTCACCTGGATTTTAAGATTTTTTTTCTCCAATAAATCTGTACATCAATCTGTGACGGACTAAAGTAAGGGGTAACAGCGTTGTACACTAGTTGCCACCAGACTGTTGAGAACATTTGTTGGTCAAGACCACTAACCTGGTATATCCCAGGTTTTAGTTCTGTTACTGGTATGTCTCAGGTAATTCTGTTACAGAAGATATGAATTAAGACCAGCTCACATTACTTTATTTTGGGACTGGACCAAGACTGTACTAAAAAGGAGTATTGGCACATGCAAAAACCTGTACTTGTACAATCTTTGTATGTAACGCTGTTTAAACTCCAGACCTCACACTGTAGTGATGTGTTGATGACAATGTTTGTGTTGTCCATGTACACACATCTGAACACCAATTCTGTTTCAGCATTTTGTCTTAAGAATATTTTTTTCCCAAACTTGATTGATGAAAGCAATACAGAGGAAAATCAATAAAGGGCTGGGCTGAGACATCACCAACGATTTTATTATTATGACCTCTGAAAGTGATCAAGTGGATTTTTCCCCAAACCTGATTGGTGAAAGCCATTGTCATCCCGTCACAAGGAGGAGCCAAAGTGTACAACGCACAAGGCAGGGATGGACTCCTCAGGAGAAGGGTGGAGAATCTAGGGGCTACGTTGTAACAATTAAATGTGTGTAGCGTGTATTCTAGGATACACTTGTAACAGTTATATATAAAAAAGTGATAGTTGACAAATTCTCAGCCACACGACAGTGCAATTTCATTATGAAGAAGTTATCTAGTAGCAAGCTTACTTTCACTTCATAGGCTAAGAAAAGGGGACTTTCTCAGAAAGATGAACACGTAATATAACCCAGGCTACTGCAATAGCAGCGGTAAACAGATTTTACGAAATATCTATGTTGACCACACTTCTGGCTGTCTTTCTGGCGGAAGCAATGCTATGCGCTCTTTCTGGTAGGTTATGTTGCGCATGTATTATCCATGTCATTATGGGTGTCGGCAAATTGTCTCATTTTAGTTTTTTATTAGGCAATTGTGTGCGTCTTACAACCAAGGTGCATATGTCAACAACAAACCACCGACAAAATAACACGTGTGTACTACACAAGCTTCAAAAGTTGAAAGCATCGGGGTGAACTGAAGATTGTACAATGTATAGGTTACCTACAACCAACATAGGTTACCTACAACCAACATACCAAAATAGGTTACCTACAACCAACATAATCTTATGAAAGTGGTAACAAGACGCTTTCTTAGGCATCGATAACAAAAACGACCTCAGCCTTCACTGTAGGTTACATCCACTGGACAATTCAACATCTAGTCCAAGTTGGTTTGACGTAATTTCATTGAAATGACGTTGAAACAACGTTGATTCAACCAGTGTTTCCAGTGTGACAGCTAGACATGTGTGTGCTCAGTGGGATAGATAGGCTTAGTGCGAGGTGGTTACTTAGAGGCCTAACCAAAGTAATGAGCAAGAATATATTTTGTTAATGAAGTACAACTTCTCTTTCATTTATAAATATGTGGCAGAAAACAGAACAATATAGTTGGAATGTGTTCATGCAATGGGATGAGAAGGCCACACTAATCTGCAGGCCTTGTGTATACATGTATAGATAGATACAGGCTATCAGATATAGGCTACATTTTCTTGGTTCACCTCCTTGGTTATCCATTACAAGTATGAGATATTGTCTGGTTTTCCAGGTGAACAGCTCTACAGAAAAGTGGGAGAGGATATTGTGTTGACGCCGGACAAGTCCACAGTGACTGACCCCATCACAGGCATCCTGTGGAAGCATGGGAAGAACAAGGTGGCAGAATGGGACAATCATTTTGGTCTGGACATCTATGCTGCCTTCATAAACCGCACAACCCTGGACCAGGCTACTGGAGAGCTGAGAATCAGTGGATTGAAGAAAAACAGACAGTGGAGTTTATTCTGTGGAGTTCAACGGCAAACCACTTAAGACATTTACACTGTCTGTTATCAGTAAGTGTGTGTGTGTGTGTGTGTATGCTTGCTTGCCTGCCTGCCTGTGATTACAAACATTTCCACAAAATTATAATTCTTTCTGTCTTGATCTCAGAGGTAGTCCCCAAACCCGCAATTACATCCTCCTGTAACCCAGACAAAACCTCCTGCACTCTGACCTGTGAAGGCAACACCACTGATGCTGAACCAGTCACCTACCGCTGGAAATTGGGAGAGGGGGCGTGGGAGGTCTCAGGACAACAGAAGATTGTCTCTAGGAATGACAACACTAACATCAGCTACACGTGTCAGCTCAAGAACCCTGTGAGCGAGGCCAGTGAAGACTTTGATAAAGACCTTTTTGGTCCAGGTGAGAGGACAGGACACTGCCCAGTATGTTGTTATATTAGTAGTAATGATATGTTTGGGTATGAATCAGGGATGTCGTTGATAGGTGAGGTATTTGGGTGGATAAAAGGAAAGCATCTGGAATGGAATGTTTTATTAAATGTTAAAATTAAACGTATTCCTTCCTCATTGCAGATGGCTGGTTGACCAAAGCCAGGTTATTTGGTATTTCTGTCTTTGTTCTGGCTGTTGCTGGAGTTCTATTGTTCATTCTTGGTCATAGAGCTAAAACAGGTAAGGACAAATTATATTTATTTTAATGTTTACTTATTTACACCAGTAGGAAGTGGATTGTCTTGGACAATAAATGTATTCTTCTTTTTCTACACCACAGGAGTTTGCTTCTATGAGAAAGGTAGGATGATTGTCTGTTTTTCAAGTTTCAAAATTGTATTAGTCGTATGTACAGGATACACATGGTATACACCTTCCAATGAAATGCTTACTTGCAGGTTCCTTCTCGACAATGCAACAATACTAAAAGATCAGAAAGCCAACAAAGTAATAAATCCTACACAATAATCTCGTCTCCCTAAGGAAACGAAATACATCATTAAATACTACATCCCCTGAAGATTTCCCCAAAACTTAACTTAATCCTGTCTCTTCAACAATACTAAAAGATCAGAAAGCCAACAAAGTAAATGGCTCAGTAGAATAGAATAAACATTTGAGTATAAAAGTGTAATACAGGAAGGCACAATTTATGGGCCAGTGTTGTTGGGGAGTAAGTGTTTAAATTGGAGTATTTAACAATAATAATATTGGGTAATAGTTGTGATTTAATAAAAGTATAGTAATCACTTTTTGCTTCTTTTTTCCCCCCAGAATCAATGCCATGGGAAGGAGGTAGGAAACATGCATTACTTTTGTTTTGTATTAATGTTCATTTAAGTTCCATTCATTGTTCTTGCTGCCGTCACGATTCTTCACAATCATGTCCCTTTGCTCAATTAGTACTTTTTATCTTGTTTATTGATCGTTTATAGACTTATACATGTTTCTAGGTGCTTTATAGAGGGGCTGTAGTTGATGTATTTCTTCTCTGCATTTCCTCAGGTGTCTCCTTCTCTGCTGTTAACACACCCGCTGCTGAAGAGGGGCAGGAAGGTATGATGCCCAGCATCTTCCACTTCCATGTTTGATCTGAAGGGACCAAGTTATAGGAATATAACTTTAACCTCCTGGGCCTCCCGTATGAAAAATGTATGCACACATCCAAGTCGCTTTGGATAAAAGAGTCCACTAAATGGAATATACAGCACTCTCTGGCTTGGCAATGGGATTTTTAGCGCTCCAACTATCCTTATTTTGTGTTTTATTTTGCAGAGGAAGCCCTGGTGAGGAATAATGATCATCAAGATTATTCAGTATTGTAGGATGGTAATTTTGACTGTTAAAATAATATATCCTGCATCCACCTCATTCTCTTAATTGTGAACCAATTTAAGCCCGGCTCTGGCCAACTCTACCAGTGTGTTAAACTCTTGTTCCTACTGATATGTTTTAGCTGTGGATCTGTGGGCCAGAGGATCACTGTGGATCAAGAGAAACAAACATCTAGACAACGAGCACTGGATGACAAAGGGAACGCTCTACCACTTTATTGTACCATGTTACAATGTTACATCCCTATCTGAGGAATAGAGGTCAATTTGAGTTACAGATGTAGGATCTTAATTTGAGTTTTGTTTGTTACTGCAGGAAAATAGTCCTGCGGAAACAGGGAATTTGAATTAGATATTTTTTTTAATTCTAGGGATTGATAAAAAATTTTTACAGGAATATCAAGTCAAATGTCAGAGAAAATTTTACTTCAGAACCCTTTTCAATCCTTGAGTACACTACAACTTTTACATTTCCTGCAATAGATGATCAAATTAAGATCCTACATCTGTAAATTTAAAACAATTTGCAAACTCAATGACCAGTTGCAAAGTAAATTGCTAAACCTTATAAATTATCAGGATCATAGACAAACCTATGACACCAAAGACTTCTACACTGAGTATGTTTACATGCCACTAATTATTCAATATTAAGCTAATTAGGGCAATACTCAGTTTGGCATTAGTCAACACCTTACTCGGATTAAGGTCTTAAACGAAGTAAGCATATGCCGATTAAAACACTTAGACATATATTTTTTTGCAGTCTTTCGAACTATAATGGCATGTAAACGCCTTAATCGGAGTTTCAGTGGTGTAATAATGGCATGTAAATACCGTAATCGGAGTTTCAGTGGTGTATTAATGGCATGTAAATACCGTAATCGGAGTTTCAGTGGTGTATTAATGGCATGTAAATACCCTAATCTGAGTTTCAGTGGTGTATTTGATCTGCGCATGTGCTATCGCGAGCAGCGTGAGCCGCCTTCTCTGGCACAAGTAAAGTGAGTTTGGAAAATCTGAAAGTATGCATTTTATGTCCAAATTTGGAATCAAATAGGCTTCCCAAAAATGACATGATAGAACGTTTATTTTGATTGGTGATTTTCAGGTTGCCTGATTATGACCTGTTCATGTAAACCGGATTGTAGGGGAAATCGTTCTCGCAAAGCATGTAAACATGAATCAAACTATAATAAGAGTATTCACACTAATATTGAATGCTTATGAACATACCCTGTCACGTTGTATAAGGATCGGAGACAGGCGCAGGAATATGTAATAGGGTTTTTTATTACTCCACCCAAAATACAACATACAAAAGGCACGGGGACGAAGCCTAAAACAAACACATATATAAAATACACAGGGATGTATTCCAATCAAAATAGCGAGATTTAAAGTGCACAATACGCGTAGCATGAACGCCAGCACAGGTACTCACTAGACCAACGGACATGGAACAATAACCGACAAGGACAATGGAGAACAGAAGGGCACATATAAAAACATACTAATCAAGGGGAATGGGAACCAGGTGTGCGTAATGAAACATGCCAGTCCGGGGTTGGTGGTAATGAATCCAGTTCAGTGACGTTTAGAAAGCTGGTGACATAGACCTCCGGAGCTGGTGCATTGAATGAGCAGCAGTACCGGGGGAATTTGTGACATACCCATTGTTAAGTGAAATAACGTAGTTTGCAAAAAGACTTAACTTAAAGTTTGTGCTTATATAAAAATATGCAGTTGGTATAGTGCAATTGCTCGAACTAAAGCCGTGTCTTTAAAGCCTGCTCACACTTCTACTCTGCCAATGTATCTCTGTGTTTCCATCTATGTTCTTTATTACACTATGTGAGAACAAGTTTACTGCAGTACTAGCAATCTTTACAATGACAATCTTAAGATGTGATGTGATTGCAAGATCACTGCCTTACCTTTAATAATCAAAGTGCTGTCTAATTGGAATGTAAATATCCTATCGTTTTACATGTTTCTTTCCTGCAGCGTAAACCAATTTTGTGTTGAATGAATGTACAAGCATGTTTTATGTATATATTTCCATAGAGACCACGGCTTCAGTTTCGTACATGCATTTTGTGAGAGTGAAGGCTGTCTTTTTAACAGAATTGTCAAACTGTCACTCTTAGAACTTAGTAGTAATAAAGCAGTGATTTTAATGTTCCTGATACCATAGACATCCTACAGGCCTGTACTGTACCTGACATTGCGTGGTATACTAAAGATACTGGCAACTAACCCAATATATCTCATCCGCGTCGTTTCTAATGTGAGCAAATTAAGCACGTGGAAAGAACAAGGTGGGCAGTGCCATGCACGAACTAGCAAGATCGTATTGATACGTGTTTGCAAGTATTTGCATATTTCCGTTAGGGGATTCATTTTCTGGGTGTGTTTTGTGCAATGAGTATCTACAAAATTTAAAGAGTGGAGGTTCTACATGGATGCTTCAGATTTATACATCCGGTGAGACATCTGGCTCTTTCTATTTGTGGTGCACTTTGTGACAGTTGAACAAAGGAGTCCCTATTGCCCCCTTGTCAACTCACACGATCACTGCATCATAAAAATAGGAAGGGTGTGGCTTAGTTGTTACAATGTGATCATGCTAGAAACGACGGAACGTTCCAACCACAAATTCAATTTAACCGCTACGCCTAACCTTAACCATTACCCAAACCTTAACTCTAAATCAAATACCAAAAATGTACGTAGTTACACATTAGTTCGGACAAAATCGTAACTTAGATTATTTCTAGCTTGGCCATCTACAGTAGTAACTAGAGTTGTTTTTCACTGCACTCTTTCAGTTAGTTACTCACAGATACCCCCTTCTGGATGTACAGCCAAAAGCACTATGGACACCGTTGTGGCCAGTTTGTGCTGTTAGATTATGTCTAGTTGTGTTTGTGCATGTGAGTTTGGAGCCCCACCTGTTGAAGTCTCTACCCTTGAATGACACTCACCTTGAGGTTCCGTTTCCTGCCCTTGGCTATCGATTAATTAACTACAAATGTCTTGATCTTCTGAAACTTTGGTTTCACCACACCTTCTGTTCAGTTTTAATAGTCAACCCTTTTTGCCCTTGTCATGTGCTGACCCATCTCATTTACCCTTCAAAGCTAAAGGACACAGCGTCCCAGAGTCCACTTGTTTATGACATCCTTCATAGTTAGTTCTAGACTAAAGAACAAGGCTTTTCTGAACCTTTCCTGTCTAGGTTGATGAACAACCGACCTTCACAATTTGTGCAATCGTTGTGCTATTGCAGGACTAGTGTCAGAATCCTTCTAGTGATCTTTTCAAACGGGCAGAATCACGGATCAGAACCCTGCTAACGGAATGTCAATTTCTGAGTAGAATTCATTGTTAAATGGAACAGGTCCCTTTTCTTGACTGGAGACAGCTCAGACTCAGTTATTCAACTGAAAAATGTTCATTTGAAGGTCTAATAATACTTAATATGGACTTGTTAGTAGTTGAATAGATACCAGAGGAATTCTGGTCCGACAGACAGTATAGCCTACTATTGTACCACATGTTACACTGTAAGATCAAGCCCATTGACATGCTGTATGCGTCACAGCCTCACACATTGACCTAATGTTCTAAGGTAACTGACTTCAGGGTGAATATCCTTCATCTCTGTGACATTGTTTATGACCTGGTAGCAATGGTCTTTATTAATGTATAACTATGGCAGAGGGATCGGCAGGCTACTTTTATGGTAAGTAGTTCCACTGACCCTGTTACAATAAAGATAACCTCGTCCCCAGGCTGGAATTACTGGTGACAGAGAGAGAGACAGAGGGAGAGAGAGAGAGAGAGAGACGGATGGTGGACGAGACTACAATAAAGATAACTTGATGATAAGACTGAAAGAGCTTAAACAAGTGCTGTGTGTGAGCATGTGTGTGTGTGCTTGAAGCCCTGACAGTGCTGCCCACTCACAGAACCATGTGTACCTAGTGTGTGAGTATATGCTGTCTGTCCTTTTGTCTACACAAATACTGTCTTTAGTAGTGTGTGTGTTGTGTGTGTGCTGCCCACTCACACAACCATGGCATCTGGTGGCTCTCTAGAGCAGGGCATTTTCACTGCAAATAAAGAGATAGAGGGGGGATATTCAGGAATGGGAGAGCCCAAACTACACAGTTGCATTGTTAGTAATGCCAAGGAGTAAGCAGAGAGAGAGAGACAGAAGGATGAGAAACAGAGACAGAAGTGTATTTCTTGTTTCCACCAGGAGGAGGCAGTACTAAGCCAAGCGTTTGCACTACTGGCTGCACCCATCAGTATGCACAGTGACTGGGAGTAGCATGTCAAACACACCACAGAAATACACACCTTTATTTACCCCCATACAAAAAGCACGAATAGATTAAATCTACACATTAATAGTGTATACTGTAATGTCTTGTAATGATCATAGGATTTCCTGGACTCAGTCTAGACTCTAGAGACATAAACAAGGATTATGGAAAGATGATGTCCTGTAAGGAAGCAGGAAGTACACATGGGAGCCAACTGATCCGTTTGTGTCACTCAGTGGGAGTTGATGTCTAATCCCTCAACCCTTCTCATTATAGGAATCAGTATGACAGCTATGGGACATTGACCAACTCATCATTTTCAGCTGTTGACACCCCAAAATCGACACAGGTGTCGACATCACAGTTCCACATGAGTGACTGCCACGTCCACTCTGTCTCAAAATGTTTAACCCAGACACTGCATTTTAACTTGCTTATCCTGTCAAAATGTTGCTTCCTCAACAGTTTCTTCAAACTGTTTTGTATATATTAATGTATATATTATCTAGATATTAAACTGTCTTAATGACATCTCTCATTTCCTTATTACCGTAGTGCCTCCATGGTAACAGCGTGAGCATCCTTAGATTATTCCACAGCCCACTAGTGAGCTAATCTAAAACCAGCATGGGAGAGACATACCTCCTAGTATAACCCTTTGTAGAGGGACTTTTTTAATGTTATTCTCAGAATTCTACCCCACTCACAGAATTCTGCATTCTACCTCCCCCTTCTAAGTGGAGCTAGATCAATGAATGCAATGCATTCTCTTTCCAAAACTGTCAGGTTCCCCCCACCTCCTCAACATGATATGTATGCTGTTAAAAGCTGATGTTTTTATTCTGTGTATCCGTGGAGCTCACATCTGACCATGGTCGCTGAGCGATGGGCTGTACCTGCCATGGTGATATAGGGGGACCATGGTTTGGGGGAATGGTATTGGAGCTTTTGATGTATTGGAGTTTGCTTTATGATGAATGGTGAAATGATTATCCCAGATGGTGTGGAAATGTAATCCAGATACCGGTAAATTAATCATTAATATGCACATTTTTCATACCAAGTCATTAATTAAGCTTTCATTATGTGTGTGTGTGTGTGTGAGAGAGAGAGGGAGAGAGAGAGAGAGAGAGGGAAGAGAGAGGGGTGAGAGAAATAAGGAAGAGAGAAGGAGATAGAGGAGTATAAAGACACACACACACAGAGAATGCATAGACTGTATAACCTTACAATTTACTATATTTGGAGTGGCCCTAGCTATCACCTATAGCCACCTCCTACAGTAGCGTTCATCTCTCATAAAATGTAACGTATGTATCTACCTATCAACTAATCATCAAATTGTATTAGTCACATGCTTCGTAAACAGGTGTTGACTAACAGTGAAATGCTTACTTATGGGCCCTTCCCAACAATGCAGAGAGAAAGAAAAGAGAAATAATAACACAAGGAATAACTACACAATGAGTAACGATAACTTGGCTATATACACGGGGTACCATTACCAAGTTGATGTGCAGGGGTACAAAGTAATTGAGGTAGATATGTACATATAGGTAGGGGATAGAAGCGGTTCAGGGTCCTGTTGATTCCAGACTTGGTGCATCGGTACCGCTTGCCGTGTGGTAGCAGAGAGAACAGTCTGTGACTTGGGTGGCTGGAGGCTTTAACAATTTTTAGGGCCTTCCGCTGACACCGCCTGGTATAGAGGTCCTGGATGGCAGGAAGCTTGGCCCCAGTGATGTACTGGGCCGTACGCACTACCCTCTGTAGCGCCTTACGATCGGATGTCAAGCAGTTGCCATACCAAACAATGATGCAGCCAGTCAAGATGCTCTCAATGGTGAAACTGTAGAAGTTTTTGAGGATCTGAGGGGCCATAACAAATCTTTAGCCTCTTGAGGGGGAAGAGATATTGTTGTGCCTTCTTCACAACCGTCTTGGTGTGAGAGAACCATGATAATTCCTTAGTGATGTGGACACTGACGAACTTAAAGCTCTCGACCCCATCCACTACAGCCCCGTCGATGTGGGTGGAGGTGTGCTCGGCCCTCCATTTCCTGTAGTCCACGATCAGCTCCTTTGTCTTGCTGACGTTGAGGGAGAGGTTGTTGTCCTGGCACCACACTGCCAGGTCACTGACCTCCCACCCTATAGGCTGTCTCATCGTCTTCGGTGATCAGGCTAACCACCGTTGTCTTGTCGTGCGTGGTCACGCAGTCGTGGGTGAACAGGGAGTACAGGAGGGGACTAAGCATACAACCCTGAAGGGCCCCTGTATTAAGGGTCACGTGGCGGATGTGTTGTTGCCTACCCTCATAGACTACTATCTCACACAGAATGTGCTGTATGTATCTAGCTATCACCTATAGCCACCTCCTACAGTAGTACTCATCTCTCATGGAATGTACTGTATGTATAGAGTTCTGATCTGGCTGAGGGCCGTGGGCTTTGGGATTATGCAACATGACTAGGCCCCAGGAATCTGAGAGAGTCCTCCCATTGTTCACAGCCATGTGACAAAGGTCAGGGTCAAAGGTCAGGGCCGGACTGTAGAAACACAGTGAGGAGGTTGGAGAGGAGATGTTCCACATCAGTGCAGCTAAATTGAATGGGCAGGTTGCTCAGAGAACACCAAGACAAGAAACAAGTGATTGAATGTTCTAGAGAGAAAGCCACCGAGATATACGTTTGACTGTCAGTGAGAATGTACATTTGTAGGAGATAGTGTGGTAGGTAGAGGGGCTGGGAAGAGAGAGAGAGAGAGAGAGAGAGAGGAGGAAGGAAGATAATAAAGTGTGTTCTACATTGCTCATTTACATGAATGGTATTAGGCTGTAGGGGAGAGTAGGAGAGCGAGAGAGAGAGAGAGAGAGAGAGAGAGAGAGAGAGGAGGAATGATGATGAGAAAGTGTGCTCTACATTGCTCATTTACATGAATGGTATTAGGCTGTAGGGGAGAGTAGGAGGAAGAACGTGAGAGAGAGAGAGAGAGAGAGAGAGAGAGAGAGACACCGTGAGAGACAAAGGAGAAAAGGAGAGAAAGAGAGTGAGCGAAAAAGAGGGAGGGAAGAAGGAGAGGGTACATACTCCACAGAGCTTTCTTGTTAGTGTTGCCAAGGTCAGGTCAACCTCCCTCACCAGGCACAAATGGTTAACCCTTTCCTTGGTCCAATTCCCACTTCCCAGCCCTGTCTATGGCTATAGGCCTGGCAATACCTTCAGCTATGTCCATATACTATTGTAAGGGCCAGCACTCATTGATGTAGTTGGAACAGTTTACCCTTTTTTACACTGCATATAAAAGGCTACCTCTATCCCTCCCTCGCCAGCCATTTTGCAACTTGCCACCATCTATCAACAGGTTGTAGATCAGCAAAGAGACATGTTAGCTAATTGTGCTAACGGGTACAGCGACCCTTGCATCAGGGCGACAGAAATCATAGTGTGGCGTCAACAGTGTACCATGGTTGGCACTCAACTGCTACAATATGATATGTATTGTGTGTGTGCGTGTTTGTGTGTGAGTGTGGTGGTGAATATAGCAGCACTGGAGAGAGTAATCTGATCATTTAATGAAAAGTCTTTCTAAATAGATATGACTACTCTGCTCTCTCTCTTCAAAACTCAAGAAACAGTATGATTGACAACACCTAGGACTCAAATAAAATGAAGTAGAACAAGTATCACTTCTTTCCCTGTGGGTGCAATATAATGGTTCATACATAGAGTTCGGGCCAGCTCAACCTTTCTCTGATAAGCGTTCAGCTAAGAGTCTGCAGTATCTGAACACTTTGAGTATTTAATTATTAATCTTTAATGTCCATAACAGCCTTAGCTCAGCTACACATACCAGTGTTTTAGCTACACTCTCTCTGGCTCTGGAGCCACTCAGCTCACTGGAAAACATGGCACCGGATTCTAGGTCCTGAGTGGGTGGAGACTGGATAATAAAACATGGTACTGGAATCTTGGCCCAACTGGATCAGGGACCAAGTCTGCTGGATCATTAACAAAAGTTAATGATTGGTTCAGTTTGCAATGGGATGGGAAATGGGAGAGGGGCCACTGGGTTTGCAATAAAGGTCTTTATTATGGCTAGCTCAGCATGTTAGCAACAGGACAGTTCTGCGTTGGACTCAGATGGACTTCATGGCTTTACTGCTATTACTGCATATCAGCTGCAGCTAGATCCACTACATGTTGCAGGGCCAGTGTTGCTGGATCTTTAAGGATGGTTAACGACTGGCTAACGACTATGTTCCAGAGACAGCGATGGGGATGGAGGGTTGAGGGTGGAAGCAGAGTTAGCAGTAAAAGGCTTGATTACAGCTATATTAGTAATTGAGTACAGGGGCGGTGGTTGGCGTTGATGAGTTCGTGCATCACCAGACTAGCAGCAGCTGCACTGTTTCTCTGTCTCCTGATGTCTTCAGCAACTCTCAGGGGAACCCCTAGCCCTCCAAGCTAGACTTCTGTCGACAAAACGCAGGATGTATAACAACGCCCCTGCTCCCCGTTGCACTGCTCTAATGTCTGAAAGTTGCGTGTCTATTTGAGAGTTAGTGGATGGTAGATGGAGGGAAGGGACCCAAGGGGTTAGTTCAAGTGGGGAAAAAATGACCATCTGCAAGATTCAGTTGATTGGCTATTTAAAATGCTGTTTGTTGGACAAGAAAATGTTTTTAGGGAAATAGGAGACGATAAAAGGCCTGTCAGGACCATTATTGATGGAAGCTTTAATATTTGCTTCTGTTTAGAGAGACTTGAGGGAAGCCTACATGTGAGTAAGGTTGTGAAATGAAAAAGTATACTGTTGATATTTCACAGTTCAATGGTGCATGATGAAATGAAGAACAACTTTGATCTAGAACAGATATTCAGCCATTTTCCTCCAAGAGAAGCAACTGGAAATATTTTCTTCTTGATCAAGTGAATGAGGATGGTTATGTAAGAGTCCCCCCCATCCCCACCTTTCTGAATCCATTGATTTATTTTTTTACATTTATTTTGTATAATATTTTATTTTAGCAGGAAAGATCAACAGTTTTTTAAAGTTAAGGTAATCCATTGAGTCTACCTCACTCTGAAAACGAGACTTTAGAATCTGAGTTATAAGACAACCATGGCCAGATATACCCAGCCTCAGTGTCAGTCTTATGTTGCATAGAGAAGCCATATTAACTTGATGGTATCCTCATGGTCTCTCTACTCTCACCAAAACAGTCATTAGCACTAATGATAGTAATTGTTGAAATACGTGGGAATCCTAACAATACAGGTACAGCACCCAACACACAGCATCATCATTACTAATGCGAGGGGCCTCAGTGTGTGTGTGTGTGTGCCTGCGTACTTGCATGTGTGAGCTGTGTGTGTGTGCGACTGTGCTTTAGACAGGGAAATAAACCTCCACAGCCCAATGTTTCTATTGATTACCCTCAGCGAACAGCACTAGATAATTCAGGTGATTTACATTATGAATTGGTGAATACTGATCATCACCTCAGTGGAAAACCCCCAGTTTGGTCAAATACACATCCTTGTGATTCCTTCTGAAATGAGCCAGTGGTGGGTATAGACGGTGGTGTGGAAGGGCTCAGCTGTAGCCTTCACCGTCCATTATCTGATCCTTTCATCCACATGGCGAGCACACCTGTGCAATCTCAGGAATACAATACAGGAGATAAGAGTGTTCAATGCAGACGTTATGGCTCGATATCAATGCCTTGTATGAAAACTGAATAAGTAGGAAATGGTGGTGTTTTTTTCCTTTTTCTTACATCCCTCATCCACTCCATCTCATTCTGCCTCTTACTTTCAGCTCGTTACGTTCCCTCCTTTCTTCTCTCTCTGTCGGTTTCCTCTTTCATCTCCATCTTTCTTCTTTTCATCAATTTAAATGTTCTTCCTCACCACCATGCTTATCCAACTGATGGGGTCTAAATAGAATATTGATTGAGCTGATGATGCGCTCCTCACCATTTACAGAGAATAGAGGCGAACAGAGGCGTGGGCTTGTCCCCCACCCCGGAGAAATAGTCTGGTTTGTACTCATTTCCAGAAGAGCAGGAGGGCAAGGTGTCTCATTTCCACAGTAGAGGTGTGTAGGTAGAGATGGGAGACAATGGGTACATCACAATAGTTCCAAAAGGTTTTCTTTATGTTCACACAGAAGGAAAGGAGATGAGGATACAAGGAGAGGAAGCCACTGTGGACTATTGAGAAGCACCCTAGACTACTGGTGTGTTGGCCCTATATGATAACACACCAGCACACTGGGATCATCCAATAGACTAGACTACTTTGTGCCTTGACCCTATATGATAACACACCAACACTGGGATCATCCAATAGACTAGACTACTGGTGCCTTGGCCCTATATGATAACACACCAGCACACTGGGATCATCCAATAGACTAGACTACTGGTGCCTTGACCATATATGGTAACACACCAGCACACTGGGATCATCCAATATTCTAGACTACTGGTGCCTTGGCCCTATATGATAACACACCAGCACACTGGGATCATCCAATAGACTAGACTACTGGTACGTTGGCCCTATATGATAACACACCAGCCCACTGGGATCATCCAATAGACTAGACTACTGGTGCCTTGGCCCTATATGATAACACACCAGCACACTGGGATCATCCAATAGACTAGACTGCTGGTGCCTTGGCCCTATATGATAACACACCAGCATACTGGGATCATCCAATAGACTGGACTACTGGTGCCTTGGCCCTATATGATAACACACCAGCACACTGGGATCATCCAATAACACACTCTCCTGGGCTGTGCTTCAATCCAGTTTGCCTTCGGGTGGGGAGAGAGAGAGAGAGAGAGAAAGAGCGAGAGAGAGAGACAGAGAGAGAGAGAGTGAGAGAGAAAGAGAGAGCGGGAGAGAGACAGAGAGAGAGAGACGGAGAGAGAAAGAAAGAGAGAGAGGGAGGCTGTCACACTGTTCTACACCCTCTCTCTCCATTTCCTCTCCTCTTACCACCTTTCTCTCTTTCTGTCTGTTTTCCTTCTCTCTTTCTGACTCACTTTCTCGCTCTAATCTTTTTGTCAAATTACTCTGAGAACAGAGAACTTTGCATCGTTGTGTTGTGAGAAGAGAATGATGACCCAAGGAGTCCAGATTTGCAGGAATATTTCATGTAAAGTAGGAATGTAAAGGGAACACAAGACCAATCCTGTCTGCTTATCAAAGAGCACACACGTTGTGGTGAACTAAAACATAAAGCCTCACTGCCAGTGCATGTTTACTCCAGAGAGAGAGAGAGAGTGAATAAGATATATACAGTGTATATATACTATTGTCTTTCTCTCTCTTTGAGTCAACTACTCACCACATTTTATGCACTGCAGTGCTAGCTAGCTGTAGCTTATGCTTTCAGTACTAGATTCATTCTCTGATCCTTTGATTGGATGGACAACATGTCAATTCATGCTGCAAGAGCTCTGATAGGTTGGAGGATATCCCCTGGAAGTTGTCATAATTACTGTGTAAGTCTATGGAAGGGGGTGAGAACCATGAGTCTCCTAGGTTTTGTATTGAAGTCAATGTACCCAGAGGAGGACAGAGGCTAGCTGTCCTCCAGCTACACCATGGTGCTACCCTACAGAGTGCTGTTGAGACTACTGTAGACCTTCATTGTAAAACAGTGTTTTAATCAATTATTTGGAGACGTGAATATATTTAGTATAGTTTTTCAATGTTTTACCATTTTTATTTTTAGGCTCCTCTGAGGAGCCTAAAAATAAAAATTGTATTTTGCCACAACTTTGGAAGTATGCTTGGGGTCATTGTCCATTTGGAAGACCCATTTGCGACCAAGCTTTAACTTCCTGACTGATGTCTTGAGATGTTGCTTCAATATATCCAAATAATTTTCCTGCCTCATGATGCCATCTATTTTGTGAAGTGTACCAGTCCCTCCTGCAGCAAAGCACCCCCACAACATGATGATGCCACCCCCATGCTTCACAGTTGGGATGGTGTTCTTCGGCTTGCAAGCCTCACCCTTTTTCCTCCAAGCATAACAATGGTCATTATGGCCAAACATTTCTATTTTGTCTCATCAGACCAGAGGACATTTCTCCAAAAAGTATGATCTTTGTCCCCATGTGCATAGTCTGGCTTTTTTTATGGCGGTTTTGGAGCAGTGGCTTCTTCCTTGCTGAGCAGTCTTTCAGGTTATGTCGATATAGGACTCGTTTTTCTGTGGATATAGATACTTTTGTACCTGTTTCCTCCAGCATCTTCACAAGGTCCTTTGCTGTTGTTCTGGGATTGATTTGCACTTTTCGCACCAAAGTACATTCATCTCTAGGAGACAGAACGCGTCTCCTTCCTGAGCGGTATGACAGCTGCGTGGTCCCATGGTGTTTATACTTGCATTCTATTGTTTGTACAGATGAACGTGGTAACTTCAGGCGTTTGGAAATCACTCTCAAGGATGAACCAGACTTGTGGAGGTCTACAATGTGTTTTTCTGAGGTCTTGGCTGATTTCTTTTGATTTTCCCATGATGTCAAGCAAAGAGGCACTGAGTTTGAAGGTAGGCCTTGAAATACATCCACAGGTACACCTCCAATTGACTCAAATGATGTCAATTAGCCTATCAGAAGCTTCTAAGCCATGACATCATTTTTTATGGAAATTCCAAGCTGTTTAAAGGCACAGTCAACTTCTGACCCACTGGAATAGTGATGTAAACAATTGTTGGAAAAATTACTTGTGTCATGCACAAAGTAGATGTCCTAAACGACTTGCCAAAACTATAGTTTGTTAACAAGAAATGTGTGGAGTGGTTTAACGAGTTTTAATGACTCCAACCTAAGTGTATGTAAACTTCCGACTTCAACTGTATATTTATATATATATATATAGAGTGAGAGAGAGAGAGAGAGATATTTAGTGAGGAAAGAAGGGGATTGTCAGGGATGACTGGGCAGGGATCAAACTCTGTGTGGTACCGGGTTTGGAGCGAGGTGAGTGGTCTGGCCTAACAGCAAACAGCCCAGGGCAATAACCCAATCAGAGCCAACTATGACTGTATGATAGAAGCAAATTCGAATCTGGGTTTAAGAATGCAATACTGAACAATGGTATGCAACAATTTCCACTTCACTGTTTCGATTTCCACTTCACTGTTCCACAAGTGTTTTGTATCCACAGAGCCAATCCCAATTCAAAATAATTTTGTTTTAAAATAATTTACAGTTTTTCAGAGATTCTAAACAGAGCCCAGAAATCGGACTGTCAGCAGAACCTGCAGCCAATATACTGCAGCCAAAATACTGCAGCCAACATAATGCAGCCAATATACTGCAGCCAATGTACTGCAGCCAATACAGCAAGAATAAAGATATATCAATGGAGATAATCATGGCTACATTTAGACAGGCAGCTCAATTCTGATATTTTCCGCTCTGAAAAGATCTGATGTGATTGGTCAAAAGACCAATTAGTGGCAAAAAGATAAGAATTGTGCTGGTTGTGTAAATGCAGCCAATGAAGCCTGGAGACTGTCACATAACAGCACGCTGAACAAAAAAGGAATATGATGGTCAGTCAAAAGACAGATGAGATGGCTATTAATGAGAAACGTCTCAGAGGACAATAAGATTTAAAAAACTATAGCCTACAATTACTATCCTGCAGTGCAAGAATTCAAGAGATTAAATTGTCTAATTTGAATGTGCAAAGAGATATTCACTCCATTCTTGGAGAAAGAAATTTTTTATTTGTCATAGAAAAAAACGATCTGTTTCAGTATTGCACACATCATCAGCATGTGATGGATCCTAACACTTGCTGAACTGAGCTGAGCAGCATTGCGTTGAGCGCTAACTGTCAGAACCATCAGTGGTGCCACTGAGCCAGCAGGGAGCTATCCTAGCACATTACATGAAACAAGCAGCAACCAAACTCTAACGTTGCCACAACGATGCCATAACCATCAGTGGTGCCACTGAGCCAACAGGGAGCTATCCTAGCACATTACATGAAACAAGCAGCAACCAAACTCTAACGTTGCCACAACGATGCCATAACCATCAGTGGTGCCACTGAGACCAGCAGGGAGCTATCCTAGCACATTACATGAAACAAGCAGCAACCAAACTCTAACGTTGCCAAAACGATGTCATAACCATACCATAGTGAGATGGGGGAACAGATGTACAATGCAATGTAACTGTGTAAATGTTGGCAAAGTGAAATCGTCCGATTGGATTACCTGAGTATTCCTTATGTAGCTGTTCTCTGTCTTTGTCTATTTCTCTCTCTGTCTTTCCCCCTCTCTCTTCATCTCTCTGTCAAACTGCTAAAAACGTCTCATAACAAAGTCATGTAATATTGATGATGTATGATCTTAAAATTTGATCAATTGATTTACCTCCTCTTCTCACTCTGTCTCCTTTCCCATTTCTCTCTTTGCACACACACACACACACACACACACACACACACACACACACACACACACACACACACACACACACACACACACACACACACACACACACACACACACACACAAAGAATTATCGCAAAACAATCCAATCAGAACCAGTACCAGAGCCCTGGCAGCCCAGCTTTTCCAGTCCAGACAGAAGCCAGAGTTATTGTATTATCCCCATTAGTGAGGAGTCTAAGGATGTTTTATTGTGCCTCCACATTGGACATCAAGAGGATTTAAGACAGTGGTGCCGCCGACAGAGAGACGGACGGAGAAAGAGAGCATGTTTTAACAGAATGTTCTCTCCCTCTCTGTCCCTCTCTCTCTCTCTCTGTCTCTCTGTTGCTCTCTCTCCCTCTCCCTCTCTCTGTTGTTGTCATGGGTGTCACCGAGCATCTTATTCAAATCAAACTTTATTTGTCACATGCGCCGAATACAAAAGTAGAAAATAATAAAAAGTAACACAATAAAATAACGATAACGAGGCTATATACAGGGGGTACCGGTACCGAGTCAATGTGCGGGAGTACAGGTTAGTCAAGGTCATTTGTACATGTAGGTCGGGGTGAAGTGACTATACATGGATAATAAACAGCGAGTAGCAGCAGTGTAAAATACAAATGGAGGGAGGGGGTGTGTCAAATAATCCGGAGGCTATTTGGTTAATTGTTTAGCAGTCTTATGGCTTGGGGGTAGAAGCTGTTAAGGAGCCTTTTGGTCCTAGACTTGGCGCTCCGATACCGTTTGCCATGCGGTAGCAGAGAGAACAGTCTATGACTTGGGTGACTGGAGTCTTGACAATTTTTGGGGCTTTCATGACACCGCCTAGTATATAGGTCCTGGATGGCAGGAAGCTTGGCCCCAGTGATGTACTGGGCCGTACGCACTACCCTCTGTAGCGCCTTACGGTCAGATGCCGAGCAGTTACCATACCAGACGGTGATGCAACCGGTCAGGATGCTCTCAATGGTGCAGCTTTAGAACTTTAAGGATCTGGGGACCCATTCCAAATCTTTTCAGTCTCCTGAGGGGAAAAGGTTTTGTCGTGCCCTCTTCACGACTGTCTTGGTGTGTTTGGACCATGATAGTTTGTTGGTGATGTGGACACCAAGGAACTTGAAACTCTCAACCCGCTCCACTACAGCCCCGTCGATGTTAATGGGGGTCTGTTTGGCCTGCCTTTTCCTGTAGTCCATGATCAGGTCCTTTGTCTTGTTCACATTGAGGGAGAGGTTGTTGTCCTGGCACCACACTTCCAGGTCTTTGACCTCCTCCCTATAGGTTGTCTCATCATTGTCGGCCTACCACTGTTGTGACGTCGGCAAACTTAATGATGGTGTTGGAGTCATGTTTGGGGAGTACAGTGAGTACAGGAGGGGACTAAGCATGCACACGTGGGGGGCCCCAGTGTTGAGGATCAGAGTAGCAGACATGTTGTTTCCTACCATCACCACCTGGGGGCAGCCCGACAGGAAGCCCAGGATCCAGTTGCAGAGGGAGGTGTTTAGTCCAAGGGTCCTTAGCTTAGTGATGAGCTTTAGTCAGACCCCTTCTTCCACCAATCATGTATGATTCATGACTTTGGCACACATAGAAATGAATACACATCTCTATGGTAGTAGAGCATGGAGTCTAGGGTGGATGAGACTGGGTATCAGAGCTGTTGTGGCTCTGTTGTACCCTGCTGCTACGTGGGCGGTGCTTACAGGCTCTCAAATCCACAGGAGGTCCTTGTGTGTTGGTAGGAAATCAATTTGGTAGCACTTTACTTAAAGCCAGCATGAATAATGCAGTATTACAGTGTATATGGCCCATTATAATGTTTTTAGTATCAATGCAAATGCTGCCTTTCTATCTGACAATGGTCCAAAATACAAAAAATGGCCTCCAATGGATTATGGTTTGATACTATATCATTATACATGTTAAAACTTTAATAGCAAAATATTAAATTAATTTTAAATTCGTAAATGGCTGCAGACTCAACAAAGTAACATAATATGAGAAATGGGAGGCATTTCTTTGTTTATTTGCTAATTTCATTTGAAAACAGATTCAGTCAGCCAGTTGGGTATAGGTCACACAGATCCTGCCGTGCTGGCATGCCGTTAACTAGAGCCCCTGTCCAAAACTAGACCTCCCATCACCACACTGGGCACACAACAACACACACACACATCAGATGGCCTGGTATAAACAAAGGTCTATATAGTAGCTTCTACAGTATGTGGAGGATGGATGTAATGATGCTATTGATAAGCCCTTCTTATGGTGCCTGAGGAGATTGATCTATGGTATTCTATTGTATTGTCTTGTATTGTCACATGAGTGTGTGAGCTGAGACGCCGATACAGAGTATCAGTTCTTCTATGTGTCCTTGTATTCCCCTGTTATTCCTCATCTATACACCGGGCCAGACAAGGTGAGGCTCTGTGAGCTCCCTGGGCAGGCCACACAGAGCTAAAAATAACTATCTTTCTTTCTCTCCCTACTCGCTCTCTCTCCTACACGCTCACACACACACGCACTCACAGACACTCCCCTCTCCCCCTTCCCCCCTCACAAATACACACACACTCCCCACTCGCTCTCTGTAGAACATAAAACAGTTCCACTGCCACAATCTCTCAGCTTTGGCCCAGATACTCTCTCTCTCTCTCTCTCTCTCTTTCTCTCTTCACCTTGTCATATGCTTGACGGTAACAGATGGTGGACGTGATAATTTCCAAACACAGACCAAAAGGGAAAGTCTCTGCGGGACCCTCTCTCTAAAATAGCACTGCTATCAACACCATGTCTGCTCCTAGGCTCTAAGAAGCATAAAGCGAGGACACTTCTGTCTCTTAAACCAACCTTATTTATGCCTGCAAGACCACTGGTTGGTGACGGGCACTGGCTGGTGAAGAACCACCTACTAGCACACAGGTCATAAGCTCCAGAGGTTTCTCTAAATCAACAAAAAGATGTCCCTTGAGAAAACACTGATTACTTAAAGCCTCTACAACAACACGGTTATTCACCTGGAATACGTAACATGATGTCTTGTGTTGAATCAGCACTGTGCAACATCGTTAACCCGTGACTGATACATGTGGAGTTGCCTCACTGACAGTGTAATCCAGCATGGTGAATTACACCAGTGGGCTATATATATCATCATTATAGCATAACTAATAGGAAAACTCCTGTATAATACAAATGAGGTGAGAGTTCCTCCTCCCATCCCCCCGAGCAGTATCAATTACGCTATCAACATTTCCTTAATCTATGAGAAATGAGCACCGGTGTGTGTGTGTGTGTGTGTGTGTGTGTGTGTGTGTGTGTGTGTGTGTGTGTGTGTGTGTGTGTGTGTGTGTGTGTGTGTGTGTGTGTGTGTGTGTGTGTGTGTGTGTGTGTGTGTGTGTGTGTGTGTGTGTGTGTGTGTGTGGTGTCTAAGTGTGAGTAGTGTGTGTAGTGTGTGTAGTGTGAGTGGCCCCCAGGGGCTGGTTTACCTGCCTGCTGTCTGCGCCTCTGGCTCAGTGCCATTTTGAGCCTCCATTTGAATACAGTGATCCATCCCATCTCGCTTCTCCCTCACACAGTCACCTACATAGAGGGTGTGTTTCACTCACGTGTTCTGTGGGTGTGTGGGTGTCGATTTGTATTGTGTTTTTTCTATTTACAGGGGCAAGGAAGGAACACATCTGAATAAATTACCTGTTTGACTCCACACAATCCTTATTTTGACAACGTAGCATCAATAACATACTGATTTGCTTTCAGCTAGAAGCACATTGCTGTCTATTCAAACGTCTAAAGTGAAGTTATCCCATTATCATATAATCATACATTATCATTGTGGTGACATTTTGTCAAGGGAACTTTTTGCTTTCTAATGGCCCTTGTAGATTGCAGTTTTCTGGTTCTTGTATCATATTTATCCTTAGATAGGCCTACTATACAGCCTACAATGAACAATTAGTAGACTAAGCAATACAATGAGCTAGCATACATCAGTAAGGTGTGATTATTTTTATGATGTGGGTTTATTTGTCTTTATGCAAAGCCTACTTGTGATATGATAGGCAATTTCCAATATAAAAGGCTATATTCTATTCTAACATGAATTATGTGAAGTGAGTCCGCTGTACATTAAACTTGACTAAATTCATATTTTAACATAAGATAGAGGCCTATAAAGGAGATGTTGGCAGCTAGCTAGCTAGCAGTATGCTAGCAACAGTGGTAGCTAGCATGGTAAACTCTATCTACTAGCTAACATTAGCTAGCTAGATACTTTCCCAGAATAGCTAGCTGGCTAGACAGAGCTAATTTATTTAATTTGACACCCTCGTTTTATAAATGGTCAAAACAACAGTTAAACAACAATTTCTCTAGTTAAACAAGAATTTCTCAACTTTTCCTAATAAGACTAGTAAGCCGGCCAGTCTAATTCCATTTGATAACTTATCCAAATTGTTCTGCTTATCAAAACGCGTGTTTTGTATTCATAAGCTTTAGAAGTCTGCCAAACATAATGGCTGTATTTCACACAGAATACACCCCTTTTCTTTGAAACCCATTCCTATCTAATCAGTTGCTACCTCTCGCGTCCCTTGCCAATAGACCTGCTATCCCCTGGCAAAATCCAGAAATCTAATTTCATCACCCCTCATACAATCTAATGAAGGTTACTACCAGGAAACCGCAGTGATAGTTCCAAGAAACTCAGGAAGCAAAAGATGATAATATGCACAGAAGCCCCACTTTCAAAACCCTCTAATCCTTTGATAGGTCTGTGCTGCTAACAATCACAAGCCTTGTCAAATAAGTTATAATGGCTATAATAACATATTGCATGTCTATTACCATATCAATTACATGAAATACGTCAGACATGTTTGTTAATAGCCACTCAGGGTGAATACATTGTCGGTGGTGATCCACAATGGTGGACAATCTGCTGAGCAACTACAGTAGATTGCCTTGTTGTTTTTCTCCGCTCATTGCTAGTCACAGAGAAAAGCCCTGCTGGCATGCAAGGCCTCTTGGTGGGAGAACGAGACCAGCACTGCAATAATGAACAGCTCCAGAAAGACAAATGCTTCCAGTCCGGGAGAAGTGAACCTTGTTCCCCCTACTGCCGCTGGTCAGAGCTCCACAAGAGCTCCATTGTTTTGGTGCAGCTCCCCTTTGCCATGGTTCCGCTGCCATTGCCAGCCGGCTAAAGCTACGTTTAGCCAGGAAACAACCAACAGAAGCTTTCCTGCCACCTTTCGAAGCAGAGCTATGCTGTGGCTCAGTTTTTTAGATGAAAGGCCTGCTTGACCAAGAGCTTTGGAGAGCACATTGGAAAATGTTTGGGCCAGCAGGGATGACGTCTGTGTAGTTAAGATGAACAACTCGTACCGAGATCCTATTCATCACTCCCACCAGTGTCTCTCCAGATAGACGCTACACGCTACTAGAGGATCTTTAAGATACGGCTGATGTTTTTTCTCCATGGAGGTAACCATGGAGAACAAAGTCTAAAAGCTTGTTTATTCTGCCTGTGTTACGATTTCTAATCCATTTCAAATGTGACGCTCTCATTATAGGAAATTAGAAATTCAAATGGGCTGTGCAGGCCAGGTAATTAGCGGCAGCGGGGAAAAAACCAAGCTAGCATTAATTTAATAATTTCTCCAAACCTCTCAGCTGCAGGAAATGTAAGACGCTACAGCTTTTTGGGCTGGCATCCTCCCCTCCTTTCAATCTCCCCTTCTTTCTTTAGGGCCTATTTCGTTCCTTCCTGATGTTTTTCACATCCTATTTAATACGGTCTGGAGGACCGCGATCAACTCCTTCTTAGTTCCTGTGCTCCATCATTGACTGGTTCTGTCCCTCTAGGGAGGAACGCCTGCTGTGTTGCAGTGGGATGGATGTGGATTCATTCTGTCTCTCTATCTTACAGTCTGATCCAGGGAGATAGCTAAAACCCTGCTCTGATAGAGTCTATGTCCGAGACAGGACAGTCCAGAGCCTGCCAGGGATTGTGTTGATTCAGTGAGGCATAGCATAGAAAGAAATCTGGTCGCCCCAATTTACATATTGTAAACATGCCCCATTGGAATAGGCCTACTTTAAAATTCATCCTTCCTTCCCCCTTCTTTGAATTAATGATTGATCTTACATGACTGGATGGATGAAAGCTATGTAGTGGAACCCTTGCTTTCACCTATCCAATCAGTGATAACTTCAAGGAAGGAAGTTGGGAATGAGTTTTTAAGGTATTCAAAGAGGGCCCTTGAACCCTTTCTATGTTGGAGCTTATTTGGGGCACAATAACATTTACCTTCCATTTACCTTTGTACTGTGTACTTAAAAAACCCTTAGAGAGATTGTGCTCGTTTGGCACAGAAACTGTGTCAGTTTCTCTTCAAGGTTTCAGCTAAAAAAAAAATACGTGTGCAGAGATGAGAGCAGTAAGCCCTGTCTCCTCCCTGAAGGCGCACTACAGCCCATTAGAACCACTGTCTCCACAGTAAAGAGAGCTCTGAAGAGTGGAGGGAGAGAGAGAGAAACATCCACAAACACACTGCCTGTAAGATTAAGATCTATTTATTGGTTAATTGCACACATGGTGTCATCGAAATTTGTCTTCCGCTTTTCTCCCAATCCCGCCGAAAGACACACGT
This sequence comes from Hucho hucho, assembly GCA_003317085.1. Taxonomy (NCBI): domain Eukaryota; kingdom Metazoa; phylum Chordata; class Actinopteri; order Salmoniformes; family Salmonidae; genus Hucho; species Hucho hucho. Next base: position 157,011 of record QNTS01001516.1, read on the forward strand.
ACACATACAGGTTTTGGAGCTCCCTGGGTAACCACAGAGCAGGGACCAGTGCTCATCAGAGCTCCCTCATCATTTTCTGCCTCATTTGAGCCTTTTAGAAAAAACAATGGACACTCAGTCTGTAGGTCGACTGCAACAGGAGACAGTGTTGTTAGCTACAGCCACTTCTTGTCTCACTACACTTTCATCTATAGTTACCTTATGGCTCAGAGCTGTGTTACACCTAAAAACCTGAGGGCTGGCTTCTTGCACTTGTCAAATAAAAAGCTTTGTACATCACAGGAGGCTGCTGAGGGGAGAACAGCTCATAATAATGGCCAGAACGGAGCAAATGGAATGGCGTCAAACACCTGGAAACCATGTGTTTGATGTATTTGATACCATTCCACTGATTCTGGTCCATTTATTACCACGAGCCGGTCCACCCCAATGAATGTGCCACCAGACTCCTGTGTTGTACATTGTATGTAGCCACGTAGTATCTGTTTGAAGACCACTTACAGCTGTAACAATAACAAACAGTTAGCGCAGCACTGCAACCGCAAAACCATAAAGAAAAGCTACTAGCGTGCCTCAGGAAACAAATGGGTATTGAACTTCAGATTGTTGACTCAAGACTGCATTAGCCCATTGAGTTACAGCCTAGGCATTAGCTTTGGGAGCTATAACTAATCTTCATTTTCCAAGCAAGGCGACTCATCACGCAAACTGAACCTGCTCCACTATGCTTGGAATAAGGGTGGCTGTCTGTGCAGCATGGCAGCAGGCTATATAAGGACAATAGACAGTTTATCCACAGCGAGGCCCAGCACCAGACAGAGCTCTTTAACAGAGCCAGCTGGGGGGTCTGGATGAACATAATCAGATGGGCCAGGCTACAGAGGGACAGCCATACCATGAAGGTTTTGGATTGGGTTCTAACAGATTTCAGTAACACTTTTAGTCTGGATTGACTTCATATCAATCATATAGTCCTAATCATCTCATAGTCATACCATAGTCATAATCATATCATAGTCATTTCATATCATAGTCATAATCATATCATAATCATGTCATAGTCATGATAATATCATAATCATGGCATAGTCATAATCATATCATAGTCATAATAATATCATAATCATGGCATAGTCATAATCATATCATAGTCATAATAATATCATAATCATGCCATAATCATGTCACAGTCATAATCATATCATAATCATGTCATAGTCATAATCATAGTCATAATTATATCATAGTCATAATCATTTCATAGTCAATCATGTCATATTCATATCAAAGTCATAGTAGTATGATAATCATATCATAGTCATAATAGTATCATAATCATATCATAGTCAAAGTGGTATCATAATCATATCGTAGTCATAATAGTATCATAATCATATCATAGTCATAATAGTATCATAATCATATCATAGTCATAATAGTATCATAATCATATCATAGTCATAATAGTATCATAGTCATAATAGTATCATAATCATATCATAGTCATAGTAGTATCATAATCATATAGTCATAATAGTATCATAATCATATCATAGTCATAATAGTATCATAATCATATCATAGTCATAGTAGTATCATAATCATATCATAGTCATAATAGTATCATAATCATATCATAGTCATAATAGTATCATAATCATATCATAGTCATAATAGTATCATAATCATATCAAAGTCATAGTAGTATCATAATCATATCATAGTCATAATAGTATCATAATCATATCATAGTCATAATAGTATCATAATCATATCATAGTCATAAAAGTATCATAATCATATCAAAGTCATAATAGTATCATAATCATATAATAGTCATAATAGTATCATAATCATATCAAAGTCATAATAGTATCATAATCATATCATAGTCATAATACAGTAGTATCATAATCATATCATAGTCATAATAGTATCATAATCATATCAAAGTCATAATAGTATCATAATCATATCAAAGTCATAATAGTATCATAATCATATCATAGTCATAATAGTATCATAATCATATCAGTCATAATAGTATCATAATCATATCAGTCATAATAGTATCATAATCATATCATAGTCAAAGTGGTATCATAATCATATCGTAGTCATAATAGTATCATAATCATATCATAGTCATAATAGTATCATAATCATATCATAGTCATAATAGTATCATAATCATATCATAGTCATAGTAGTATCATAATCATATCATAGTCATAATAGTATCATAATCATATCATAGTCATAATAGTATCATAATCATATCATAGTCATAATAGTATCATAATCATATCATAGTCATAGTAGTATCATAATCATATCATAGTCATAATAGTATCATAATCATATCATAGTCATAATAGTATCATAATCATATCAAAGTCATAATAGTTCATAATCATATCATAGTCATAATAGTATCATAATCATATCATAGTCAAAGTAGTATCATAATCATATCATAGTCAAAGTAGTATCATAATCATATCAAAGTCATAATAGTATCATAATCATATCATAGTCATAATAGTATCATAATAATATCATAGTCATAATAGTATCATAATCATATCATAGTCAAAGTAGTATCATAATCATATCATAGTCATAATAGTATCATAATAATATCATAGTCATAATAGTATCATAATCATATCATAGTCAAAGTAGTATCATAATCATATGATAGTCATAGTAGTATCATAATCATATCAAAGTCATAATAGTATCATAATCATATCATAGTCATAATAGTATCATAATCATATCATAGTCATAATAGTATCATAATCATATCATAGTCATAATGGTATTAGTCAGGCAGACTAGAGATATTTATATCAGAAGAGGTTTATTTTAACCCTCTTTCTGCTGCCCAGAAGTCAAACAGTGATTAGAGAGGCTAAAGCCGCCTTTCCCCTCCAGTAGCCAAGTATTGATTATCACCTGCTGCCTCGACACGCAAACTCCAGGATTTGACTGCATATTTCAACAGGGGCATCGATGGAATCTCTGACTGGGGGTTTCTGGAGAACCGGAACCCCTGTAGATGATAGAAGAGCAGGCAGGCAGGGCTGTGATTTAGAATGTGATGCAAAGGGTCAGAAAGAGATTAGGCCCAGTTCTCATGGGAAGCCAACTGTTCCAACGGTACCAATGTGCAATTCCATTGACTGACTGAGTTCCATTTGGCTGTTCAGTCTAAGGAGAAATGTAGGCCTAGCACAGAGGAGGAAGTAGCAGTCCCTCTCAAGACTGAGTGTCTATTGCTTTTTTTAAAAGCCTAAATGAGGCAGAAATTACTGAGAGAGCTCTTCATGTTTGTGAATGTGTTTCACTCTTTCGCCCGCCACTCTCCAGAAGTCTTTACTGTGGAGCCAGAGTCGTTAATGGGCTGTAGGGAGGAGATATTGCCCACTGCTCCGATCTGCACTCATTAAAATGAAGCTGAAACGTTAAAGAGAACCAGACAGACACCATGTTTTAACAGCACACACCTTAGTGCAGTAAAGTAAGCACACCGCATAGTGAGGTGTTGGTGCTTGGATCAAAGCGATACCAAAAGAGATACCATATGATTGCTTATGACCTTATGACCTGACCTGTCTAGCCGATATGTAGGTTGTTGCTTGAATGTAAAAGGTGCTCCTATGTCATCAAGCAGCATACGCTCTGTTCCCGATAGAGGTGAAGCTATAGAATCTGAATCCCTTGAGTGTTATGGAGTGCCTTAAAATATACACATGAAGCTCCAATGAAAATCAGGAAGCGATAGGAACTACCAACGACACGCTATTGATAACAGAAAAGTTTCCGAAAATTCCAACTATGAACTTCAGTGACTATGTAACCACTAGACTACACTATTTAACAATATATTTTGTAAAACTATTGTACTCATTCTAATATTTTTCATGATGACATTTGCAGAGTAAGATATGAATGAAACCACATTCCTTCTCTCACAGTGTTGTTTTAACATTCTACCCTTCGATAGGCCTACACCATGAATGAAAATAATCTTTAATGGGGCTGTATTCAGCCAAATCACTATAGAAACCTCAAATTTCACACGGTGCAGGAAGTCGGTTTGTTTCCATGCCTACTGTACATACGAACCTTAACTACCATAGAACTGAAATGGAGCTGATCTAGAATAGTTATTCTCATTAATTGAATGCAGAGTTCCGTGTGTAAGTTTATAATTCAGTATGTTTTTCAGTGCAAGAATGTAGTTGGCTGACATGTTGGTAGGTCTGTGTTAAATCAAATGGAATTTCTAGCCATGTCTGTTTTACCTATTTCTAACCTCACTCTTCTCACCCCTCTCATTTTTGGCCTCTTTCCAGACCTGCTAAAGACCTACCAGAAGCACCCCTGGGAGATAGAACTTCTTTCCGTAAGTATAACGTTTTTTTCACTTTCCATTAAAGGATAGTTCACCTCAGTGGTAACAATCTTTCCAATTGAATCCTGAGACATTTACACAACAGATGCTGTGGGATATGGAGCTTGTCTATAGGCCACATTTGAGGCATGACAAACTTTGGCTTTGGAGAATGAACTATCCCTTTAACTGGATGCCACATAGGCTGTCCTATGGGAGAAAGGGAGGAGTGTGGAGATTGCACAGCGCTGTCAACCCACATTCTGTCACGCAGCCTGACCAGAGACGGAAGAGAGACATCCCACTCCTAAATTGTTTCTAGTTCATAAACAGTCAATGAACTAAGAAGACCCAGCTGCTATCATATTGGTGTCTATGGGAGAGCCACCCCTTAAGACTGGACTGTGACAAAAACATTTTAAATGGTAAAGCCTGAATAAGACATCTTCATTTATCCACAATCTTGTCCCAAACATGAAGTCCAGTAGGGACCGACAAAACTGGACTGCACTGACACAGAAACCCCAAGCTTGGGGATTGTGAGCTTGTGACGGTTTTCTTTCCTTGTGGACGGGATGTTGTGCACTGTCGTCTCAAGCGTCTTCCACTCCACAGACAGACGGGATGTGAGATGCCTACTTTAGCAAGCTAGGTTCAATTGTAGTGTGCGCAGTCTGAGTGGGGAGTTATCAATGAAATGTTTTCTGAACAGTAGGTAGCTTAGCTGCTTATTTCGATAAGTCTGGTTACAGCTGTCGACAAACAGCCCTGTAGATAATGTAGCCTGCAGTAGAGCTACATGTTCTTAGTTGACAATGCTGCAGAAGTGGTTGTTCCTTTCACGATTTCTACGGCAGGAACTTGAACTAGCGGTCAATTCTTATAGCCGTGTTTACGTAGGAGGGATGTTCACAGAGAAATCAGGAGTTTTCTCCGTCTCTTGGCCATGCCGTCAGTGGGACTAGGGGTTCAACACTAGTGGGTGGATAAAAATAACGTTTAGCTTCGTTCCCAAACCTCAAGCGTAGGATATTGGATTAGGCACTCCATAGCTACTTAAAAAACACCTACCCACGGGAGAGCATTGCTACTGTAAACGTTATACAGTGGGTTTGAATGAAATATACATATTAAGCCACAATGTTATCAGCAGGGTTTTTATACTCAAGTGCTGCCAGTTGATAAGTATTGCCTTGTGCTTCTGATAGAAGTGTGTTCCCATAAGATGGATGAAGTTTGTTCTGACACAGACTTGCTAGTGTGTGTAGTGTTTAATGTCAGGCAGTAAATGGATAACAATGTGTGATGTGAATGGGTCAAAAGGTGACATGTAATACGGTCTACATTCTGTACTACAATGACTGAACAACTAGCTGGTGTTAGTTGACTGCATACTGAAAGCAGTGCTCATGGTTTAAACGGAGTGAGTGAGTAGAGAGAATCTCCAGGAAGGATAGGAAAATACTGACCTGAAGATCTGTTGATGCTGTGTTTATTCTGGAAAGTCTCCAAGTTGCAATGAGGAAACGTGCAAGCACACACAAACCATAGACACCAAAGTGGGAGCTGACAGAAAGTTTATTTATATTACTGTTAAAAACATGTATAAAATTGGTCCTGTTCCAGAAACAAGGCACACAATGTCAATGTCTTGGTTCATCATCACGATCTCAGTGTTTTAGTATCAAGCATTCCCTATATAAAAACACATCCAAATTTGACAGAACTTAAAATTCCGAGCAGCAAGACAACCATGCAAGAACTTGAGCGACGCAAACTGGAAGCTTTCTAGTAGTATGTCTCCCTCTCCACCCAACCTAAAACAGAGAAGATAGAAAACAGGATTTAGAGATCAATCACCTCTGGTAAACAGGTGGACTATGGAAGGATGTAGCATACATAAACAATGACCATGTTAACTATCAGTGTGTAGTTCAGACGCTTACCGAGGAAGACAGTCAAGTGACCGACGTCTTTAACATCAACTTAGTCTCTGATAGCATACCGGTTTACTCACATCAAATGCATTTTATAAAGCCCTTTTTACATCAGCAGTTGTCAATGGAGTGGTTTAGACTCCCAAACATGTCTGTGTTCACAGTCTAGCACGGACTAGTGCATCTGAAAAATATGCTGCTGCTTAAAGATTTACAGACTTCGCTTGTTTGCCAGATATTAAGGCTGCATATTTAGGTAGCCTTACTATCTTCCTGAGAACGAGGGAAAAGCTTGTGGTTTTGAGAGCCAAACTGAGTACTTGTATGAACAAGTACGGCAGATAGTCACAGTAATAACTAAGCAACAACTAAAGAGATTTAGCCTCACCTCCTGGGCTGCGTCGGATGATCAGTTTTCGGATTTCATCATAAATAAAGATGAGGAGAGAGTATGGGAAGGCGCAGAACCACCAGCTGGGTCTAAGGAGAAAAGAAAAACAAAAATGACTCCAGACCAGAATATGCCAAGAACAGATCTTAACATTTTAAGCAACACATAGCTAAGCTTAATAGAAGTCCTCCTAGAGTGAAGTATTTTTGGTACTACAAAAAAAAAAGAAAAAGAGATTAAGTGTACCTAACTGAAGGGTCTTTACTTACTTGAGTGGGTACATTCTGAGGGCGATGCCCATTCCAGGACAGTAGGACAGGAAGGCGGCCAGGGCTGTCTCCTCAAACAGGCCGAAGATGAGAATCTTGTTCCTGAGGACGACAGAAGCAGCATTTAAAATCAAGTCATTTGACAACAAAAACTAACAGCCGATGCGCTTCAAAATGGCCACTGAACTCACCTCATTCCTTGTTGGAAGACTGAGTTCCTCCTGGTCTTACAGATTATCAAATCAGCCCACTGTACAACCACGATACTGGCGAAGAATGCTGTGTGGCAGGTGAACTCCACAATCTTTCTCTGTTCATAAGTCTGAGGGAAACAGTCAGCAACAGAGGGAGAAACAGTCAAAAACAGTCAGCTAATCATCTAGAATCAGACCAATCAACAAGGCTTGTGAAAACCACATTGGTGTCTGCATACTCACCCACTGCTGGCCATAGCTATCCTCCAGGTCGTTGCAAAATTTGTTGTCCCAGTCCACACGAATACCTAGCAGTCTGGAGGGTAAGAACCCATTCTCAGCAAGGATCACAAAGTATGTGAAGAACCCAGCCAAAGCCTGGATCATACCTGTGAGATGGGGAGACAGGTGCATTTGTATCATATTCTATCCATGTCATTCTGTCTGTTGGTTTTTCTATGTTGCATCAATCTCCATAAAAAAAGTAAAAAGTTTGATTGTCATATACACCAGATAGGTGCAGGAGAATGTGTGGTTTTACAGGAGACATAGTAGTAGGGTGCTCCTGGAGCTTATTAAGGTTAATTGCCTTGCTCAAGGGTACGGCGATAGATTTTTCACCTTGTTGGCTCAGGTATTCGAACCAGCGACCTTTCAGTTACTGGGCCAACACTAACTGCTAGGCTAACTGCCGCCCTAAAGTGATTCCCAAGGAGTACCACGTTGGTGGGAGAGGTTCGCGACCCATGATATGATATGATGCAACCGCAGTATGTGAATGCTGTTCATATCAGTGTTTCCTCTTAAGGAAAGTCCCGCTCACGTGGAAACCTCTGGTTTAAACCTATTTTGGGCTCCATCACCAAAGTGTGAAACTCTTGAGCCAGAGACATCCCATCATCACTCAGAGATCCCTTCTCTTATCACCAGGGAGGCTATTTCTGGTGCATACCCCACTTCCAGCTTAAGAGTCTAGAATCCAGTTTGAGGTGTATGAGATGTTAATCTTTCATCTAAGAATGAAAATACTCTGTTTTGCGCAAGTCAGGCTTTGTGAAAAGGGGTCTTACCGATTTGACCGTAGGCTATGCTGATAAGTCTTTCGTTCACCAGTTTGTCTGTTTTGGAGTTTCTGGGCTGTCTCTTCATGATGTCACTCTCGGCAGCTTCGTAGGCCAGGGAGATGGCAGGGACCTGGAAAGTTGAGGACGATTTCAACAATTAGAATAAAACTGAACAGTAAACAAAGATTTAGGGGAAAAAAATCTTAAATATACAATTCCTCACCATGTCAGTTCCCAAGTCGATACAGAGGATGGTGACGGTTCCTAGGGGCAGTGGAATGTTGGCGATGATGAAGAAGAGGAAGGGTGTGATTTCTGGAATATTACTGGTCAGGGTGTAGGCGATGGACTTTTTCAAGTTGTCAAAGATCAGACGGCCTAGGAAAAGGTACATACATAACGTTAGTGAAAATAACGCAAAATAGACGGAACCCCAAAAATTCTAAAATCGACAAATGATGAGTCTACCTTCTTCAACACCAGTCACGATGGAGGCAAAGTTGTCATCTAGGAGGATCATGTCCGCAGCCTGCTTGGAGACATCCGATCCAGAGATACCCATGGCAACACCAATGTCAGCCTTCTTCAGAGCAGGAGAATCGTTCACACCATCACCTGTCACAGCCACAATAGCACCCTGTGGATAAGGAGGAGAGGTGCTTGAGTCTATGGAGAGACAGGAGTCTACAGAGAGAAAACTGGTAAACACATTTTTAATTTTAAAGGAATTTATCTACGCTACATTCACCTCTCGTGAGATAGGCCTAGTGTCTTTAAGTTGAGCTGAATATTACCTGGCGCTGGCAGCCTTCCACGATAATAAGCTTCTGCTGAGGAGAGGTTCTGGCAAACACAATCTCTGTGTGATATTTCAGGATGTCATCCAACTGTTCAGCGCTCAGGTCCTTGAGGTCACCGCCATGGACCACACAGGCCTTGGCATCCCTGGGAAAATGTTTATTTATGGGAAATCCCATTGATATGAAGACATTTCTATGATGTCTATAAGCCCTCATGAGAAGGACCTGACATTCAGGCTTTGAAATCTTTGGAAGGCCTTCAAAAAGGATAAAAAATTTAGAGAAACTGCAGGAGTTTAACTGTTGTTTCCAACAGAACTTAAATATTTTTTTGGTATTACCTAGGGTCAACTTCGTTGACTGGAATGTTCAGACGAGCAGCGATGTCCTCAACAGTCTCGTTTCCTTCAGAAATTATGCCCACACCCTTGGCAATGGCTTTAGCAGTGATGGGATGATCACCAGTGACCATGATAACCTAAGGGAAGAGGAGTGGTCTGATCAGTGGCTGCTATGTGGATTGGCTGAAGAGTCTTGTGTCGAGTATTACATTGCCATACCTTGATTCCAGCACTCCTGCACTTGCCCACAGCGTCAGGCACAGCTGCACGGGGAGGGTCAATCATGGACATTAGGCCAACGAAGCACAGATTCTCAGTTGGGAAGTTCACCTCTTCACAATCAAATAGGAAGCCCTCAGCGAACTGGTCATCAGGGAGCTGGAAATGACAGAACCCTAGAAGGATACAAAATGGAGAAGATGTGAATTGAAAAAAAGGAGCAAAAGTGCAATTTTACAGCTCACATTGGATCATTTGACAACACCGATGGAATAACGAAAAATACAGTAGCATTGGCTAGTGATGACTAAAATAAATGATTACCCAGAACTCGCTCTCCCAGACCACCCAGTTCCATGTAGGCGTTCTGGAAAGAGTCCTTCAACTCGTCATCCAGAGGCTGTTCTTTGCCCTGGATCAAAATGGTGGAGCAGCGGTCCAGGATCCTCTCAGGGGCTCCCTTCATCACCAGCAGATGCTTGGACTCACCCTCATTCTTGTTTAGGTGAACGGAGAGCTAAGGGATAAAATTATAGGAGCAGCCATTTTGAAAACAGATTACCAGAATAGGCATAACCCTGTTGATCTCTGTGCCAAAGGGAAGGGTTTTCAAAGACTTACAGTGAAACATATCCCCTTATTTCGTGTGGCAAGGTGCTACCGTGCCATTGACCTACCTGGTATTTGTTGGTGGAGTTGAATGGGATCTCGGCGACCTTGGTGTACTGGTCTCTCATTCCTTGCACAGACCCGCAGCACAGCTCAATACACTTCAGCAGGGCAGACTCTGAGGCGTCACCAGCCACATCTCTCTGTGAGAGGGAAACGATTAGGCAGATGAAGTGGACGTAGTATGCCGCTGGCGCACATTCTCTTTCACACACTAGCACCTTCCGAGGACCTGGTTTATCCTTACGTGGCCCAAGACATTAAAATGCCCTCCATCAATTTAAACAGATTTAGAAGAAGACAAAGACCGTGATAACGAGAAACTGAAAATAAGGGGTGAAATTAAGTGTGGTAATCACAGCTAGTCCAAGGCGAGATGATTAACGGACTGAGAGGATATATTCCAGGGGATTGCAAGGGCTGAGGCAATATGAGGCATTCAGGCAACAGGGGAGGAATTACATAAGATGCCTTTTCAGCATCTTTAAATGCTGAACTCCTGTCGATAGCTCCATGTGTATACTGTTGTCAATTAACTCTGGGGAAATGAGACACTTACTTTAAGGATAGGAATACCGCTCTGTTCTGCCAGGAAGACGGCACGGTTACACAGGCCAGCGACTCTAGCCAGGGCAGCCCAGGTGGCAGAGCTCCTGTCGAAGGAGGTACCACTCTGGTTCTCTGTGGTGTCAGCCTCATGGATCTGGTTGTCGAACCACATGTGAGCCACGGTCATTCTGTTCTGAGTCAGGGTTCCGGTCTTGTCAGAGCAAATGGTAGAGGTGGAGCCAAGGGTCTCAACAGCTTCAAGATTCTTCACCAGGCAGTTCTTCTTAGCCATACGCTTGGCAGTCAGAGTTAAACACACCTACGGAGAAAGCCGAAAGTCACTCAACATGTCTGTCGAATAAAATTGGCAATGTACTGGTTTTTGGAGCCATATGTGAAGTGTTTGTGATGTGAAGTGCACTCCTGAAATACAGTACTCACAGTTACAGTGGCCAGGAGACCCTCAGGCACGTTAGCGACAATGATTCCGATGAGGAAGATGACAGCCTCCAACCAAGAGTATCCGAGGATGAGGGACAGGACGAAGAAAGACATGCCCAGGAAGACGGCCACACCGGTGATGATGTGGATGAAGTGCTCAATTTCAATGGAGATTGGGGTACGTCCGACTTCCAGGCCAGAGGCGAGGGTGGCAATACGACCCATAACAGTGCGGTCACCAGTGTTGATGACAATACCTCTGGCAGTTCCTGCAGGAAATAACGTGCAGACTTCATATAACAATCATATTGACTACTGTTCAACAGCACAGTTGACAGTGACTCAACCTCAGAAATAGTGGAAATGCTTTATACAGCAACAGGACTTCATCAAAGCTGGCCCAGTCATGGTTTGTTTTATTTTACTTATTTGGTCAGGGACCATGTACAACATGCCCTTGCACCAGATTTAGCCAGATTGCTAATTTTTATCTGTAGTCCCTGGGCAGAATTTTATATTTTTTGGGGTTTGTTTCTCATCTGAGCAACTCTGCTCTATTAAAGTACCTTCAACACAGTTGGTAGAGAAGAAGGCAATGTTCCTTGTTTCCAGGGGGTTGTCATTGGAGAAATCCGGAGTACGTGTCTGGGGCTCAGATTCACCAGTGAGGGAGGAGTTGTCCACCTGAGTGGGGAGGGAATTAGATTAATACAATAATGAATGGCACGGACATGGGCGGAACGTGACGTATTTGGCGCAAGGGGATTTTAAAGTACCCACTTTGCAACCGCTGGCAGAGATGATTCGCAAATCGGCGGGTATCCTGTCTCCACCTTTCACCTCCACCAGATCTCCAACCACCACCTGTTGAGCGTTGATGTTCATCTTCTCACCGTCACGGACAACCAGGGCTTGCTACAAGGCAGAGGACACAACAAGATTCATCTTTAGATGTAACAATAAGGGGAACAAACACCTTCAAAAGAAGTGTTTCTAAACAGGCAGTACCTGTGGGACCAGGTTCTTGAAGGAGTCCATGATCTTTGAGCTCTTGGCCTCTTGGTAGTAGGAGAAACAGCCAGTAACAATGACAACAGCAGAGAGTACAACACCCAGGTACAACTGTGTGGGACAAAGATGCATAACGTGTTTTAAAATTAAGTCAACTCCCCCGCACAAACAGCGCAAAAGAACTACAAAACCCAAGCATCATCTGCTTTCAATTCCATCACAATATCAATAAAATCAACATTCTTCATCTTGGAATCTTACGTTATCATTGGCCGGCTCATCCTCCATGGCTGCCTGGATACCGTAGGCCAGGAAGCAGAGGAGAGCGCCAGTCCACAGCAGCATGGAGAACCCGCCAAACATCTGCTTGCAGAACTTCACCCACTCAGGGGTAGTGGGAGGAGGGGTCAGGGAATTGGGGCCATCACGAGCAAGGTTCTCGGCAGCCTTAGCACTGGATAACCCCTGAGGAAATACAAAATTGGCTGTGTTACTTTACATGTCGAGACTTCAAATAAAGATGCTGTAGGAGGATACTTAATTTTAAAAGAATGGGTGCTTCCCTCCCACCCAATATTTTAAAGGTATACCCTTATCGACCCTTGCTTTTTACAATCAAGTATATTGATCTATCTATCTAGGTACCCCACCCTTCCCCCCATTCTTGAGATTCTCGCTCACGGCACGTGATAAGGAGAGGAAGCAAATTGTTAACACAATATCTCTCTGCGAGGTCTGTCAGTGGCAGACAGACACTGCAGGGCCAAGTCATAACTCTAATTTCACATGAGGCAGAGAACAGAGAAACAAGTCAATGGGGCTCTGGAGGTGCTGACAGTTGCCAGGCAACTCAGTGAAAACAATGAAAACAGGGCCATCTCCTCTGCTGGGATTGAGTGCATCCTAAATCTGGGCTGAGGTGCTATGAGCCTGCTGCTTGTGAATTATTCAAAAGGACCACTCGGCTGTGCTACTATGTTTGGAGGCGGTAATCTACTATTCCCCTTGATCTCCCAATCATGATCAAGAGTCCATTTGCATGGATGTAAAAGAGGGATAAAGCATCTCTCGTATTGCCTCGGATATTTGTCACATCCAATTCTATGATAACCCTCTTCTTCCACGGTTTAATAATTGGAAGTGATCCCAAGAGTCCGAAACCGATAACTTGAGCAGAACTTTGAAGTCCATCACTTGACTTAATTTTTCTATTAAATAATTGAAACTATTCTAATTGAGGAGAACAGAGCTGAATTGCCCTCCAGCTGTGGTCAATAAGCAACTCATTTGTTAACAGAAAACAGTGCAGGAGAGATTAATGAATCGCCAACTGAAATGAAAATGAGTGAAGCTCCGGACTTACCCTACTAAGGTCGGTGCCATATTTGCGGTTGAGCTCATCCAGGGTCAGTTTATGGTCATCCTATGGGACAAAGATTAGGAACATGTCACTGACAATCGTATTGCACTGCACTTCTGCACCATCAAGATAAACGTACAGTACATTACGTGCAGCGCCAAGCTTGACCAAGTCAGTGACATCAACACACAAGTGACCAAGACTTGTGATTCAAAGATGAACTTCCCAGGTCCTGAAAGAGAATGAAAGTGAGAGAAGCCGACTCACCAGATCAACTTCCTTTTTCAACTCATCCATGTCCCTCTCCTTCTTCATGGCCTTGGCATTCTTCTTCTTGCCTCCCTGCTCAGAGGTCGCCGCCAGCTCATACTGTTCCCGTCCTTCCTACAGAGAGGGCGAGAAGAGATTGTTAGGAAAGATAAAAGAAAAGAAATATATACAAACATAATAAAAATAGTTAGAAAGAGGCCCTTTTGAGCTCTGCCCGAGAAAATAAAAACTTCACCCAACTCAAGCAAAAGCACTGATGCTGAATCTGCTTATAGTATAGTTTCCCATAGTGCTTCAGAGGCATGAATAAAACCCAAGTCTGGGGGCCCACTCTTGAAAGGTAACTCATTGAGTCAATGGGAGACTCACTCATTTGAACAAAGGATAAAAATACTACTTTTCAGTTACAAATGACTTACCAGAAGTCACCCAACAACTTGTGGGATATTGACGTAGCATTGTTCTACTGAACGTAAGCCCAGTTATCATTTAAAAAACAAACGTGACCTAGACAGGTATGGTGCAACAAGTACAAAGACAGTCCAAAAGGGACAACTATCACCCGGTAGGCTTTCACCTTTTAGCGTCTACGACCTGTGCTAGATAGCCCAATGACTTTCACTACTCAGCAGAAGAAACTCAGACGTTTGAAAATGGCATCTGTCTGAAGTTCATGAGGAATGCTTAATGAACAATCATGTCACAGACCGTCGCTTTGCGCAACTGCGTAAATAAGAAGAGCTGGGAGGTGTGGAGCTGAGGGTCATTTCAACATACTCCACTGCAATCCAGGAATGTCAGACTATTAGGCCCCATGTCACAATACTTTGTCCAGAATAGGGGCAAAATGAACTCTCCAGAGGGGAAAAGAAGCACACCATTGGCTGAGTTGTCTTGAGTACACACAGAACTTTCTTCCTCTAGAGTCATCTCATTGTGAAAGTCCAAAATAACCCTGGCACCTCACCTTCTGCAAACACATTGCTCATTCACTCTTCCCTTTCTCCATTATCAACCGGCCACTTTTGCGGAAGAGGACAAAGACCTGTTGAAGAATGTGCGTCGGCTAGACGGGTGAAAAGGGGAGGGTGTTGGGACACTGCGGCAGCAGGATAATGCACAGTACCAGATAAACATCGGTAAGGCAGTTAGCGATCATAATTTATTCAGGTTCTACTGGTGTTCAGAAGTGTTTTGGCTGTGGGGGAGAGAGCTCTACATGCTTCTCTTGATTTGACCCTATGGGGTTACACAAAAGCTGCTTGACTATAAGCAAGACAGTTCCTGGTTCAGAATGTGATCCAAGTCACAGGGGCGTGACTGATTATTAAACTTTGTTGTTTGGTTACAACTGAATCCAACAAATATTTTGCTGTTGGAACAGTAAAGGGTAAAGGTGGAACGACATGTCCTGCTGGAGTCTTCCGGGCCCCCACAAGGAATCGGTTGTCGCAGTCCCCGGTGGTCTTTTTATTAGTTGACAGGCACACAGACTTGCCCTTCTTGGAAATGCATCCTCCCCTCCCCTTCCACTAATACTATTTAGAAATATCCCTTTTACTTTCCCAATAGTGTACACATCCGTTATTACCACAATGAAGCAAGGAAGGGAGGATGCTGTTTTGGAAGTATTACTCAGCTGTCTCTCAAACGTATCAGGAAGCTACTGCACTGAAAACAGGAAAAAAAGCGTGGATGTCAGCAATTGTGTGGAATCTCTCACAAGACCAATCACACAAAAACAACAGTTGTCCCACTACAAGCCTGAGAACAATGAGGCTTTGTACCTCTATAGAGAGCCACGTAAAAACAAAAATGAAAAAAAATGGGGCAGAGAAATATATCTTCAGAGTGACTATTCTGGACACAAACTGTACAGTCACGGAATTCATTCAGACCCTCTTAGCAAAACACTTAAGATACCAGGCTTACCGCATTCTTATATGGGATTACTGTAATGATTTGATCTGGGAGTGGGAGCAACACCACTGTGGTAAACAGGGCTTGGGTCTGCATGCCATTTCTCCCATAGTTCAGAGTAGTATATTCAACTGCGTAATCGTTGTTCTCATGAACGCTGCATATGGGAGTGAGTGTAATTAGTCAGGGACAGAAAAAGAAACTGTATGTGTCTGAAAGAGAGTGCAAGAACGTAGGGTGGGTGGAGAAGGGGGTGAAGCCGGCAAGACTTCCCTTTCCAAGAGGACAGAAAGTTTGAAAGAACTGTCCTCATAAAAACAACAGCTATAGACAGAACAGAGCCTCAGTGAGACGAGGGACCTCTCACTTTTACGCTAAAACACCACCGCCAGCTCAACAAAAGTTCATAAGAGACGGTTGAGCGGGTGCATATTTTACAGCCAGGGTCGAATTCCTGTGAACACCATTCCTGGTTCTGTTCCTGTACATGTGCCAAATACAAAAGCTGCTCACTCAAGCATATTGACTCCTCCTCGCCCTGGGACTTTGCCCTGTTGCTACAGGCGACATAACCACACCTCTCAGATATCTGAATGGACCGAGTCACGTGTTACGCTCCTCCCCCTTTTCTCTCCCTCTCTTCAGTTTAGAAAAAAAGTTTATTTATTCACAAGAAACGCATTTAAAACTCCCACCACGTCCGCTGGAAGAGTCGGTTTTCCCACTGAACAAAAGATGGTGAATGCCAGTGTTTCTCCTTAAGACCCCAGGAACCACAGTTAAAAGCACAATACGAATCAATGGGATGCAACTTCCTTTATTGCGCTAGTCTGAAATGTAGGCTAGAACAGAACGCACGTGGCTATTGCGAATTGCCGATTGTGAGTAGGCCTATGGGACAAACGTTTTTTTACAATTCCTCAGCAGTTGGAACAATAGAAATTACAGTGGAGGAAACAGAAGGGGTAATAATGTGTGGTACTCTCCATAATGTTTAGGCAGCTAAGCCAAACAGGAGCAGAGAGAGCAGGAGAGAGAAAGAGGCAGTGTGTTCTCTGTCACAGAGATGGGGTGGCGTGTGACAAAAGGGATGCCTAATACATAGTGACTGTCGAGCGGAAAGAACGTGAAATCCTCAGGAGAGCGAGAGAGATCGCAGGTCTCTTGGTTCCACAGTGGACCCCTGGGGGGAAAGAATGGTCAGCTGAGGCCACAACCTGATAGTAGCTCAGAGGTGGAACACTGGAGAGAAAGAAAGAATTCCCCAATTACTTCACCATATAAAAAGGCCTTGTTTTGGACATATTCTAGGCCACATTTGTTTACAGTGGAGATTCTCCACAAGCCACTTTCCATCACACTCAGTGGTGGAATCTTTAAAACAATGACCCCCCTTGATGAAAGATGGCGAGAAAAGAAGTGGAAAAACAAAGAAAGAACGCGCCCTAATAACGTTACAGGAAAACGGCCTTGTTTTCAGATCATCACAGTTTATTTTGAGAGATGGAAACAATAGCCATAGTATTCCATTTCTGGAAGGAACTTTTGTGCATTTCAATTTGTTGACAGTGAACGGTTGTATACTATCATACCTCTTGATTTTCCTTTTCATTACAGAAAAACCCGCATCTGCCATTCAATCAGTTCAGAAAAAAACTGCCAGCTCCCCTCTGAACAGGAGCCTATGAACAATGATGACAATGCAGCAACTGGTGCCTCCCATCTTCACAGCAGTCTCCCTTCCTTCCATATACCTCACCACTCTACCACTCTTACCAACCCTTTGCTCCCTCCAGCCCTATGCCACCCTCATTCTCTCCCTGTACCTCTCACTCCCCCCTCTTTGTGGTCTCCTGGAAATCATTAGTCCGGCTGTCCAAGCATCTGTGCCTATTGCGCGTGTACTGGACCGGAGCGCTGAGAAGAGGACAGAAGGGGTGGGGGCAGAGCAGAGTGTTCACCACAATACAGGGAAAGAATCCAAAACACTTGGAGGTTTGCTGCTCTGCATTCACATCATACAACCAATCTGTCTCTCTAACCAGCCCTCTCTTACTGTAGCTGTGAATGCATAATTTATCACTGCCCGTGTGATCCGTTGCCCAGCAGGGAGTGGCGAGCCTTTAATATGATGCTATTAACCTCCCCGATATCCCACCAGTCTGCCATACAGTAGTCAACACTGTACCCAAATACAGGAGTCACAGGTAGGTAGCTGTGAAATATATAGAAAACATTCATCAAATAAAAATCACCCCAATAATTGATACATTTTCCATCCCCATAAAATTGCAGGTAGTAATTTAGACAGGTGTGATGACAAAACCCCTATTGACTAAGGATTGTCCATTTAAAACAGCATTTCATTCTACAAGTCTAAATCAATACGCCTTGAAGTGAGGGGAATATGCAACACATCTAGCGTATTGAACATCGTTGGAGCAACTACGAGATTTGATTTGTATCAAATTTGAATGGTTTTTTGAAAAGTGATTACTTTAATACATGAGGGGGCTGTAGTTGATGTAGGTATTCCCAAAAACCCATTGTAGGCCTATCTGAAAAGTTAACATTCACAGAATGTAGGCTACACAAGAAATGTCATACACAACCATTTGCAACAATTGAGCCTTCATATGAATACATTTATTTTTTTAAAGAGATTTTGCAGGTGCTCAAATGTTATGAAGGAACAGTTCGGTATTTTCCCCGTAGTCAGAAGACCTCGTGGATACCATTGTTTGGTCTCTGCGTCCAGTATTACAAAAGTTAAGAGGTATTTTCGTGAGCCAATGCTAACTAGTGTTAGCGTGTTCCCATAGACTTCAAGTCATTGCGCTAACGTTAGTTAGCAATTTCCTTCAAACTGAACGCAGACATAAAAATGGTATCCACGAGTTCGTCTAACTCTGGAGAAGTAGATAAGGGCATCCTGCTAAAATCCATAACTATCCTTTTAAGAAGCCAAAGTGAAAAACGACATTCTTTCAACGAGCATGAACAAAAAGTATAAACACCGACGACTTCGGCGCATGGTTGATATTGTGAATGGGGTGGACTACGGTTATTATTCATTTTATGAAAAACACTTTCGCAATAGCCTACAGTCGCAACTACATTTAACCAATTGATTCGGAATCTGAATATTACCTATATTTCTCATTGATGAACAAAAGTCAGTCAAGCGGGTTACAAGTCACCATGAAAGACCATAAAACAAAGACCATCACTTATATTCAGAAGTGGGCTACAGGCTCTGTATGGCCGCGTATCTCAAAGTAACACAAGTCACAAGATAGCATGTCTGCCCCCACTTCATGCAACTCGAATTTAAACAGACCACGCTACATTTGTAGCCACCTTGGCGGCAGTTAACTTGGATGAAAATAAACATTGTATCAATCTTCAAACTTGTCTTACACCGCCAATTATATCATCGCAGCGCTTACAAGCTTTTCTCCTTTGCAACTAAAGCCAAACTAACCAACCTGTGGATCTCCAGTATCAATGTAAAAACAACACATTTTTAACCCTAATTGACACTCGATCAAGACACTTTATGAAAGCAACTTTTGTTGCGGAAGTCACTCTCCCATCGCAGGCATTTTGAAAAAAAAAATGCGCCCATCTACGTACATGTGATAATTTGAAAACAACTTCGACTGTATTATAATAAAAAAAAAAAATCAATACCACTTTTGACAAGTAGCCTACAATTAAGAATAGCGTAAATTAGGCTACAGTAGCATTTCATGGAGGAGATGGAATGTGAAGATGGAAAGAAAAAGCGCACTTACTCCACGTCCCATGTTTGCAGTTTTGTGGAGGAAAAAAACTTATTGAACAATCAAATCCCAATTTACTTAAAACGATTTGAAAAATGTATTGCCCCTGGATGTGCCCTTATCCACGCGTGTCACTCCTGCCGGACACGCATCCAAGCTCCCCGTCTCATTAAAAGGTCCAATACTTATATACAGTGTTCCTTTCGATCGTGACGTCTGCACTTCTTGCCATGGTAACATAGAATGGAGGGGCGGAGTCCCCATTATTGAACGTTTTACGATTAACGGCCTTCATAAAGTACGATTGAATCCATTGCGTTACAATGGACTTTAGTCTCTGTAACTTCAAATATTTCTGAAGGAAAGTCACTTGGTTTCTTCTGTGCAGGCTTATTCATATTAGGATGACATTTCTGTCAATATCTCTCACCACTCATATTCATAATGGATACTAACCTATCCTAAACCTATCCTCAATCCTCTTTAAGAATACTCTACATTTTTTGTTTGTCCCTTTTCTCTTCATTTCCACATAGATTTAAGAATGAACATGATTTAAACACACACATACACACTCTCTTTCTCTCTCTCTCTCAATCACTCTCTCTCTTCATTCAACTTATTTTAACCTCATTTATGGAAAGCAATAATTTTTGTGTAAACTCCATCACTGGTCTTTAGGAAGTTTAAACCCTGTAGGATGTAAACTTTCCCCCTTGACCCTGTCATGAACACTTCGTGGACAATGTGACCTTGTCAGAAGAATAATGGAAGCCTGGAAGATGGCGGGTTGTTGCATCTACAAATTATTAACTCTTTAACTTTGGGATCCTAGCCATTAACCCCGTCTCAAGGTCCTGTTTTATGTCTTAACTTCACCCTTCAGTTCGGACTCCAGTAGGAGTGCTGATCTAGGATCAGTTTGTCTTTTAGATCATAGTGAATAATATTATATGGACAGATCCTAGATCAACACTCCTACTCTGAGGTGCTTTGTGGATACGGGGCCAGGTATTTCACTGCAGAACCAGACAGAGGCAGATTTAACCACATGTCTAGGATTCAACCACGTCTATAGGTCACTGTAATTAGTGTAGCATTCTACCTGTGTGAGGTAGAATATAACAGTATAGAAGAACACATCTTTATTGTCCACCCAAATATCATCTTTTCCCTTTGGCTTCACCCTACAATAAGACAATCTAAAATTGTGTTAATAATGAGCATTACATACAAACTCTAATGAAAACACATTCACTCAGACACTGACTTTCCCCCCACCACCGACAGGTCAACTAAAGTAAAAGAAAACTATTTGAAATGCTAATTATATTGAATTTAATATTTTTTAATACACAAGGCTTTGCTTCATGATTCATGCCGATGTACAGTATCATCTAGGACTTGTAGCCAAGAAGCTGCTTGAAAGCGTTTGCATGAATTCTACTTGGAGAGACTTGATGGACAGATGGACAGACAGCGGCACACTCAGGCACAGTGTGTGTGTGTGCATGTTCAAAGACATAACTAAAAATATCTCAAATTGTATATACAAGCTGTGAGCCCGATCCTATAAATGAGTTGCCATGGAAACTATCACGTTCCTGTCCCCACCGAGCGAACAAGAGGACGCGCCTCTCTCTTTATCTGCATAATGCCCCCTAGTGGGGAAGAAATACCAGTCAACAAGTTGGTCTCAGAGTAGGATGAAGCTGTCCCTAGTAGGCCTATAAACTGATCTAAGGTCAGCTTTGCATTTGACCCATACGCAAACCCAGACCAAAAAATACAGGCTCTCTTTCATATAACAACACCATTGTTTTGGTTGAAGTTGCTCCCTTTCACTGTATGCATCAAACAGCAGGAGATAATATGTTCCTTTTCAGTCGGTACCTTCGGTAAAACAACTATGGGGAGTAGCACTCTCGCGACTTCGATTGAAGAATTAAAATCATGGCTAACAAGGCCAATGAAATCCACGCCTCGCTGGAAGCCTCTGCTTCCACAGGTGATAACCCCGAGGCTCGGATTTATTTCTTCAATTCTTCCGCACTTCACCTTGATGTGAGCAGGAACGATTCATGCTACTAAAAACAAACATTTTTGGAACACAAGACTATCTGACTTTGCGCCAACTAAACTGTCCCTTTGTGGTACAGTGTGCTCATCCCCTGGACATTGTGTGCTGGAGTTTGCAATTGTTCTCCTAGTTTCCTGTAGCAATGAGATGAAGATGGCTAACAAGCTGCGTTTGCGACAATGCCTGAATGACCAAAAAAATAGTAATGTTTGTTGTCTTGTATGTCTCGGCTCGATGCATGCTCGGATGGTGTCAGTTACAGTTACTGTTCCCCTAGTCCACGGCGCAGGTTCTCTTGACAGTCGTATAGCATTCTTGAAGGAGCTTGGTCTTTTCGATGGTGACTTCCTCTCCCGGGTGCCCGTACCTCGACTGAGTATCAGTTGGGGGATGCGGAGATGGATTGGGTTTTTGGTCGAAACAAACGTCACGTCTGTATGTCAGTGGTGGCATACATCAAGCGATGGGGAGAGACTCGATCTCTCTTCCTCTTAATTTTGGGTCTTGCTCCCTATTGCTGGGGAGCAGTGCGCGCACATGCTCTCGCTTTGGGCGACGCATGTCCCCGGTTGCCTCAACTCAGGTGCAGATCTTGTGCATTGTCGTCTGTTTATGCATTTAAGTGGCAGGTGTTGGGGCTTTGGTGCCAAAATAAAGGAATTGTTTGTTTTCAGAGTGCACATGGGGACGTTTTAATGAGCAGGGTTGTTCATTCTCCACTTTGAAAGTGTTCATGGCAACTATTTCAGCGTGTCAAGTGGGAATTGATGGCGCCATTAGCCCTTGCGGTGCGGTTCCTAAAAGGTGTGTGCCGTCTCAGACGGGTTCTAAGCCTACTTCGCTCACTTTGGATTTAGCTTTGGTTTTGGATGCTATGTTTGAGGCCCCCTTTTGACCCACTGGAGTCTGTGGATCTGAAGATCCTCTCCTACAAATCCTACTTGCTCGTGGCTCCTGGCGACTCTATAGTGACGTTGCATCCTAATGGCGCCTTCGCCCCAAAGGTCATGACTATACCCTACAGTTCTCTAGCTTTGAGCTATTTCCCTTTTAGCTTCCTCCATTTGTTCTGAGAAGGAACTGCAGTTACATGCCCTGTGTCCAGTACGATCTTTATGCAAGTACATTGAGCGGACCCGGGATATCTGGTTATGTGACCAGCTTTTTGTATGTTTTGCTAATCAAGCTCAAGGCAGGGCACTCTCTAAGCAGCATCTCTCCCACTAGATTGTGGAGGCATATGACAGCAAGGGGCAACGGTTACCTAGCGGTGTACACGTCCACTCCACTAGGGGTCTGGCAGCATCTTAGGCATTATTTAAAGGGTTGGCTGTGGGGGATATTTGTGCAGCGGCGAGTTGGGCATCACCAGACACATGGTGGTTACAGTTGGGACAGGAAAGGGTGATTAGGCAGCTCGCTGTGTGCGCAATAGATGTGGTAGAGAGGTCAAAGGAACTCGACCAAAACAATGGAAAGTCATGGAAACGCATGGGGGAAAGATGCCGTGACGGAATGATCCTGAATCTCCTCATTTCCCCCCGGGAAATTTGGCCTACATTTGGGCTATTGTTTATATGTGTATGTCACACTATGTAGAGGTAAACATCGTAGTATAATGCTGTATAGATGTCAACCCCAATACATGTTCATTTCATTGTCACCAATCCACTGCATTACTGTCAATGCTGGTGTGTGTAGCTGGTGAAAAAGTGAGGCGCAGGAAAGCAGAGATGAGCGAACAACGTATTTAATAAAATACGTGAAAAACAGGAATACAAATCCAATGCGCCCAGAAACAAACAGGCGAACATAACCAGACGAAAATTCCAACAAGGAACAACAAACAATCACGCACACCAAACATGGGGAAAACAGAGGGTTAAATAATGAACATGTAATTATGGAATTGGAACCAGGTGTGAAAACAAAGACAAAACCAATGGAACATGAAAAATGGATCAACGATGGCTAGAAGACCGGTGACGTTGACCGCCGAAAACCACACGAACAAGGAGAGGGACCGACTTCGGTGGGAGTCGTGACAATTACAGTTAAAAACAACATTGGTAACCTCCACTGCTTTCTCTATGTAGCTATGCTACCAGATTATATGAACGGGAGTTAGCACTTAGCAGTCACTTCTTCTAAACCTGAAATTGACTACTTCTAAATGTTATGCAGCGAAAACAGCCAAATATATCCAAACTCGACCAGTAACCACATTGTGGGCCTGTTACAATACATCAATCATGACAAATTTGAAGAATATCCAAGCCTAGCAGTTAAGCATGTTGGGCCTGTAACTGAAAGGTCTTTGGTTCGAATCCCCGAGATGTCTAGGGGAAAAGTCTGTTGATGCGCCCTTGAGCAAGGAACTTAATCCTAATTGCTCCTGTAAATCGCTCTGTATAAAAGTGTCTGCTAAATGACTAAAATATAATGTAAATGTAGATTTGTTGAATGTTTGCCAATCCCCCACAGTCTGCATTCCATTGTCCTCTTTACCAGATATATACCCAGACTACTGCATCTTGCAGGGTGGAGGTCTGGGTGGTCTGCCATGGGCCATTTCATTTGGTATCCGTTGGTATAAAAGTTCTACCCAATTACATCACGAGTAGTTGGTTTTCAAACACTATGAGATTCACAGTGATGTGGGGAGCAAGAACATACCCTCCCTCTGTCTAGAAACTTGTTGCAGGTTAAACTTTTAATCATGTGTTAGAACCAGTTCAGGGCACAGAATAGAAAACCGGAAAACAAATGCAAAATTAGAGCAACATCTATACTGTTCTGGAACAGAAGCGTTATTTTAAAAGCACGGGAACCAGTTAACTTCTTAGGGATGAGCACACGAGGTGACCGTTTTGGAGAGCCTGGCGTGCCCAAAGTAAAATGCCTCCCATTCAGGCCCAGAAAATAGGATATGCACATATTTGGTACCATTGGATAGGTAACACTCTGAATTTTCCAAAACTGTTAACCATTTGTCTGTGAGTAAAACAGAACGGATATGGCAGGCAAAACCCCAAGGAATTTCTGTCCTGGAAAAAGTCAGAGTGCCTCATTTGGAACCCCTCCCTCATGAAAATGCCCATAAAAGGGCATATGAATGCAGTACCGATCGCTTCCTCTGGATGTCAACAGTCTCAAGACAGTGTTTTGATTCTGTATAGATGAATTAGAGCAGAGAAGAAGAGGGAATAAGGAAGTGCCTCTTTGGAACTCTATAGGAGTGGATGCGCGCTCTCGGGAAGCGCGCACTGTGTTTTCCTCCATCTGTAGAGCTCAGTTTATATTCCGGTTGATTTATTATAGTAAATATACGTAAAAGTGTTCCTAAGGATACATTTAAAATGATGTTTGATTGTTCTTGGACAAGTTTATAGGTATAAGTTGAACGAGTTCTAGTCACGTTTCAATGGAGGTGTGGACGCTGTAGTTTCTGATTATAACGCGCAAACCAAATGGAGATTTATGGATAAAATACATTACTTTTTCTAACAAAAGAACCATGGATTGTCNAGAAGTTCTTCAACAGGTAATTGATTTGTTTTCGCTGTGAAATGTGTTATGTGTGTGCCAAGCTGGCTAATGAATTCATGGCTATGGGAAAAGTATGTGAGGTGATACCCTCAAACAATCAAATGTTGTGCTTTCGCCGTAAAGCCTTTTTGAAATCTGACAACGCTGTGATATTGCCAAGAAACAGAGCTTTTGATGAGTATGGAACACTTGTATATTGGTGGATGTTTAATAATTCAACTTTTGGATTTTGAATTTGGCGCCTCACATTTCACCGGGTAGTGTCGGGAGTGGGGCGCTAGCGCCCCAGCAATCCCCAAGAGGCTACTAGTGTAATTTTACGTTCCGGGCATTTTGAATCCCACAAAAACTGTAACAAAGTGCCTATGCAAAGCCCTCACTCTGTCACTCAGAAACCTATTCCAATCTTTGCCAGTGTGTGTAGGTATAAACGCTTCAATCTAAGCCTCCTCCTCCACCCTCTCTCGCTCTCTCCCAACCCGCAAAATTCTCGTGCCGTACACTTGTCTGTCCAACGCATGTAAATAACTATAGCTTGCCCCCGCCATAGCAAGCTGCTCTATTTGTACTGATTGGTGAAGTAATTTAATGTTAAATGAAAATCAATTGTAAACCGTTACTTTTTTTGGGTTTGAACCGGTTCAGAACTTTATTTTTTTTGCTGGTCGGAACAATGGAACGGAACAGATTTTTTTTTTTTCAGAACCAAACAGTTGGAAAATTATTTTGGTTCCAACCATTACTTTTAATCCTACCCTGTGATGTCACAGAGCATTTTCTAGGACCTTTCTTATCTTTTTAACCGCAGATCATAGAAATGTGCTGTTTTCACATACAGTATGTCGACTCTGGTATGGTGCTGGAGATAATGAATAGGAAGATGAAAAGGGACGGAATTGCCCTTTAAGAAAGCACAAAACTTTCAATGAACCCATGTCTCATTAATAATTGGATAATAAAGCCTGTATCCAGTTTGGAACTTTCCATGTCCAACAATGGACCTCTCTCCTTTTTCTTTGTATCCATTTGTACTGTCCATCCTGTATATTTCAAGGCCTCAACTGAGACCATTGACTCTCTGGTCTTTGTAGACTTAGTGGTGACAATCATCTCACCCTCTCTCAGTTCTAGCCCCCCAAACCCCCACTCTCTGACCCCCATTGTCCAAGAGGGTGTAAAATAGTTGCCAGTGACTAGGTGTACTTTACAGGAAAGTAAACAATGTAGAGATAGCACAAGAGAGTTAATTGTCACTAAAGTCCAAGGTTGCGTTAGGGTGGTCAATAGTGAATACCATTCAGTCAGACAGGCCCTTAAGATAATTGAGGATAGGGGCTCAAACAGAGGAGAGAGGGTAATCAAATACGGCCAGACGGAATCCTTGACTAATAGCTTAGGCATACCAATACCTTTTCACCATTGTGTGCATGTGTTCCGTATGACTCATTGTTTTGAAGCCATATTTGGCTTGACTTGAATAGAATTCACATGTTTGTTTGCAAGTGTTATCATATTTCCACTCTCTAATTGTTTGTCTGGCCTAGTAATCATATATAATCATAAACCTAGATCTACCTCACATACCCTCCCTCAACCTTGTTGTTGTCAGCATCAAAACGGATCCATCTGAATCTGTGTCACAGGCCTTGTGTTTTCTATCTATAACCATAGGGAGGGAGTTTTAGAATGTTATTTTAAGTGTTCTATTTTGGAATCCTACAGTTCAATAAGGATAACAGTGTTCAGAATTTCAACAGAGATTAACATGTGCAATCCTAAATTCTAAGTGCTTAAAGGTCCAGTGCAGTCAAAAACTAGATATTCCTTTGTTTTATATATTTTTTACGCACTATGAGGTTGGAATAATACTGTGAATTTATGAAAATGATGATAATGCCATTTAAGTTTAAGAGCTGTTTGAAAAGACTGCCTGAAATGTCAGCCTATTTGGTGGTATGGAGTTTTGGTCTGCCTGGTGACATCACCAGGTGGTAAATTAGTTAATAGACCACTAACAAATAGGGTTGCAAACCTCTCTGCCAACAACAGCTAGTTTTCAGTTTTCCCCTCACCTCCTAGATCACTCCTAGACAGTCATAGCAAAATTCTTGGTTGAGAAATTGCTCTTTGCTAAGAATCAAATCAAATCAAATGTTATTAGTCACATGCTAGGTGTAGACCTTACTGTGAAATGCTTACTTACGCCTAACCAACAATGCAGTTTAAAAAAATACAGAAAAGAATAAGAGATGAAAGTAACACGTAATTAAAGAGCAGCAGTAAAATAACAATAGTGAGACTATATGCAGGGGGGTTCCGATACAGAGTCAATGTGCGGGGGCACCGGTTTGTCGAGGTAGTATGTACATGTAGGTAGAGTTATTAAAGTGACTATGCATAGATGACAACAGAGACTAGCAGTGATGTAAAGAGGGGGGGAGGGGGGAGCACTGCAAATAGTCTGGGTAGCCATTTGACTAGATGTTCAGGAGTCTTATGGCTTGGGGGTAGAAGCTGTTTAGAAGCCTCTTGGACCTAGACTTGGTGCTCCGGTACCGTTTGCCGTGCGGCAGCAGAGAGAATAGTCTATGACTATAGGGTGGCTGGAGTCTTTGACAATTTTTAGGGCCTTCCTCTGACACCGCCTGGTATTGAGGTCTTAGATGGCAGGAAGCTTGGCCCCAGTGATGTACTGGGCCGTACGCACTACCCTCTGTAGTGCCTTGCGGTCGGAGGATGAGCAGTTGCCATACCAGGCAGTAATGCAATCAGTCAGGATGCTCTCGATGGTGCAGCTGCAGAACTTTTTGAGGATCTGAGGACCCATGCCAAATCTTTTCAGTCTCCTGAGGGGGAATAGGCTTTGTCGTGCCCTCTTCACCACTGTCTTGGTGTGTTTGGACCATGATAGTTTGTTGTTGATGTGGACATCAAGGAACTTGAAGCTCTCAACCTGCTCCACTACAGCCCCGTCACTGTGAATGGGGGCCTGTTCGTTCGGCCCGCCTTTTCCTGTAGTCAACAATCATCTCCTTTGTCTTGACCACGTTGAGGGAGGGGTTGTTGTGCCGGCACCACACGGCCAGGTCTCTGACCTCATACCTATAGGCTGTCTCATCGTTGTCGGTGATCAGGCCTACCACTGTTGTGTCATCGGCAAACTTAATGATGGTGTTGGAGTCGTGCCTGGCCATGCAGTAATTCCTCTGTCCAGTGTCTGTGTGCAGTCATGAGTAAACAGGGAGTAAAGGAGGGGACTGAGCACGCACCCCTGAGGGGGCCCCTGTGTTGAGGATCAGCGTGGCAGATGTTGTTTTTACCTACCCTTATCGTCAGGAAGTCCAGGATCCAGTTGCAGAGGGAGGTGTTTAGTCCCAGGGTCCTTAGCTTTTTGATGAGCTTTGAGTGCACTATGATGTTGAACGCTGAGCTGTAGTCAATGAATAGCATTCTCACATAGGGGTTCCTTTTGTCCAGGTGGGAAAGGGCAGTGTGGAGTGCAATAGAGATTGCATAATCTGTGGATATGTTGGGGTGGTATGCAAATTGGAGTGGGTCTAGGGTTTCTGGGATGATGGTGTTGATGTGAGCCATGACCAGCCTTTCAAAGCACTTCATGGCTACAGATGTGAGCCATTTAGGCAGGTTACCTTAGTGTTCTTGGGCACAGGGACTATGGTGGTCTGCTTAAAACATGTTGGTATTAAAGAATTGAACAGTGAGGGGTTGAAAATGTCAGTGAAGACACTTGCCAGTTGGTCAGCGCATGCTCGCAGTACACGTCCTGGTAATCCACCTGGCCCTGCGGCCTTATGAATGTTGACCTGTTTAAATGTCTTACTCACATTTGTTGCGGAGAGCGTGATAACACACAATCGTCTGGAACAGCTGGTGCTCTCGTGCATGTTTCAGTGTTATTTGCCTCGAAGCGAGCATAGAAGTAGTTTAGCTCGTCTGGTAGGCTCGTGTCACTGGGCAGCTCTCGGCTGTGAAATTTTGTTTTTAAGAAGCTATTTTTGTCCATTTTAATTGAAAACAATCACAGTAAGGTACTTAATTGTTAACCAGAAATGATTTGATATTGAGATAAAAAATGTAAAGTTAATATCTCACTTTTAAAAGTTAATATTCTATTAACTCACACCCAAATAATGTAGTTGACTCATTGTATACTCACTCGTATTTCTGGCCAAAGCATAAATTTGAGAAAAAAAGCACCACCTCAAACAGACTGTTTAAAAAATGCTTGCTATTTCCTCATATACCATGACATCACGTTGACATATTGGCAGAGCTGGCCAATCAGCTGTTGAATATTTTAAATGACGGGTATACGACCACACCATTCTGTTGTTGGAGTACGCCCACACCATTCAAATGCTGAAAAGCTGCTTTTTAACATACTTCAATACAATTTTTTGGAAGTAAAAACTATTTCACTCATATTGTAATTCATTATAAGTCATATTTCATAGAACTATGCAAACACTAGACATTTTACTTTAAACAAATAAGACACAACTGTACTAGGTAATTTCTCCCAATAATGCAACACAATTTAAGCCTACTTGTCTTACATTAAATCCGTACCAATAAATCCAAATAATTCAGACAACAAAAAAGGAATACAGTCTTAAGCAATAGTGTTGAAGTGAAGTTTATTTCAATTTGCATTATCACAATCAAGAACTCCTCAATGCAGCTGTGTGCACCATCACAGTGTTCATTGGATGTAATGATAATGTAGCAGATTGAAATGTAGTGTAATGTTGTTGGTTGAGATGTAGCAGCAGAGTGACATTGAGTGATCCTGGGGATAGCTTCTTTATATCAGTAGTAGGTCTCCTGTTCCACCCAACCTTAAAGAAGAGAAAATTCAGAGAGAAGAACACAATTAGTTAGATTTCATCGCGTCACTGAAAATCCCCATGAGACAAATTAAATCATTAGTCATTCCCAATCCTGCATGCCATTGTCATGTTATTACACAATAATTAACTTTGATGTAAAATTGTCGACGCTATCTTAACAGCATGTTTTCGTCCATAGTCCCTAAGCACTTACCTCCTGGGTTTCGTCGCAGGATGTATCTCCTACCCTCATCATAGAGGAAGATGAGCAGAGAGTAGGGTAAGGCACAGAACCACCAGCAAGGCCTGAGGAAAGAGAGATGGAAAGACAAGTGGAAAGAGAGAAGGAAAGAGAGAAGAAAGAGAGGAAAGATTAAGTTGAGCGTAAAACAGCGAGGTAATGCGCTTACAGGGCCCCTAAATGTCAAATGGAGTTTTCTCTCCTGGTTGGGCAGTAAACCCCATTACACTTCAGCTAACTAGTGAACCCCAACTGATCCTGAGGCCACAGTAGTCTCCTCCGCCCATTGTAATTCCATCCATTTTACCACTCATCTTTTAAAACGGGTGAGCTTTGTTCCAAGCTGATATACAGAAGAGAATCAGAAGGGTCTACTCACTTGAGTGGGTACATTCTGAGAGCGACATCCATTCCAGGACAGTAGGACAGGAAGACAGCCAGGGCAGTTTCCTCAAATAGTCCGAAGATGAGAATACGGTTCCTGAGATGGGAGAAAAAAAAGAAACAAAAATCATGGATTTGATACCAACAGGGTGGATATTTATTTCTAAGTCAGTTGCAGGGCTGTATGCACATGAACTCCCCTCTGGTGAACGGTTCAGCTTCATCATGACCAAAATCACCCACCACCTGAACAGTTTCTTTCCCCGTGCTGTGGCCCTCACCAACTGGCCAATAGTGACCAAGGCACTATGTAATCTGTGATGCACACTGCATCAAGTATCCAACACTTAGCAACCTTGTCTAGAGGTTCCCTCTTGGTGTAATGGTATAGGTGTTGGCTTGACAGTCACTGGACCTGATTTCGAGTTCCGGTTGGGGCTACCCCCTGAATTTGCTACATTAGTGTTAGAAGTGGGATGGTGGCCGTGAGGTCACCGGAGAGGTGTGTACATGTCAGGAACGTGGGGACACACTCTCCCAAAGGAAGGGGGTAATGTAGCGACCTTAACCCAACACCTAGCAACCTCATCGAGAGGTTTGCCGTAATGATTAAGGTGTTGGCTTGACACTCGCTGGACCTGGGTTCAAGTCCCAGTCGGGGCTACCCCTGAATCCTCTACAATATATTTATACTGTAAATGTGTATATCTTCTCTTACTCTTCAGTTCTATGCACATTTTTATCAATTTTGTATATAATGTATTTTACTTTGTGTAAACTGCTCTGTCTGTATTCTGGCCTCTAATGTTGTCTATTGCTAGCAGCACCATATCACTAAGTACAATTGTGAGTTTGTGTAAATGTACTTGGTGAATAAAGGTGATTCTGATGATGTGTAAGTCAAGACCATAGCAGTGAATATCAAACTTCTGAAAAAAACTCTTAGGACCCACACCTAGACCAAGACCACAAAGATTGATGTGTGTACTCACTTCATTCCCTGCTGAAGGATGGAGTTCCTCCTGGTCTTACAGATGATCAAATCGGCCCACTGTACAACTACAATACTGGCGAAGAATGCTGTGTGGCAGGTGAACTCCACAATCTTTCTGCGCTCATATGTCTGAAGGATGGATCATAGATCATAGAAAGAGAGAGGGTGTGTAGAGAGACATATGGGAAAAAAAGAAGAGCGAGAGGACAAATGTTTATTACATTGGTACGTTACAGTAGTGAAGATTACTGACTACTCTGTTACCAAATGTGTGGTGAACCTGTGTGCCGGCGGCAGCAGTGGCATCCACAAATGGTAGTTCTGGAGGAATAGTAGCAAGCTATCTACGAAGCCCAAAATAACGGAGAGGACGGTTGGGGTCGGTGAGATGCACTGCTGAGGCTATGGTCCTGTCTGTCTGAATCCCTGGCTGTGACTGAGATGCTCCGTCTTTCTCAAGACCATCGATATTTCCTCTGCTGACTATCCGAAATGCAAGCTGTGCAACAACCCTGATCCGTGATCCCATCCATGACTTCTCAACTTTCTTGATACTGTATCACATTTATTGATTTATTGTGTTATCTTGAATTTCCAGATATATACGCAATTCAACTTTTAGCTGCCATGTATGCTGGAATAAACAAAACAAAAAAATTGGAGAGAGAATTTATCAGATCAAAACAAGGCCAATGCTAATCCGTTAGTACAGCAAAAAGCAGAGCGGTGTTTGTGTACTTACCCACTGCTGGCCGTAGCTGTCCTCCATGTCGTTCATTATCTTGTTGTCCCAGTCCACACGCATACCCAGCAAATCCATGGGCAAGAACCCGTTCTCAGCCAGGATCACAAAGTATGTGAAGAAACCGGCTGTGGCCTGCATCATACCTGTGAAGAGTAAAAATTAGGAGAGCATTTTTGTCAGTGAAGAGACATTGTTAATGTGCTATGAAACTGACTGGCCAACATACAACGCAACAAGACCTGGTAAAGGCAGGCAAAACAGAAGAAGCGCCAAATTAACTCCTTACCAATTTGACCGTAGGCTATGCTAATGAGCCTCTCATTCACCAGTTTGTCAGTTTTGGGGTTTCTGGGCTGTCGCTTCATGATGTCGTTCTCAGCTTCTTCATAGGCCAGGGAGATAGCTGGGACCTTGAAGGTAATGATGGGAAAGTTAATCCAAATTAGAAATGTTTCGTTAGTAACTTTGATGTTAGTTCAAAGACCTTCTAAATAACCTCTAAAATTATCATGTACATTGTTCTTCATAACGCACCAGAACACATTAGATTGTTCACAAAGGTGGAGTATCCACATCTGAAAGACCAACCATATCAGTTCCCAGGTCGATACAGAGAATGGTGACAGTTCCTAGGGGCAGTGGAATGTTGGCGATGATGAAGAGGAGGAAGGGTGAGATTTCTGGAATATTACTGGTCAGGGTGTAGGCGATGGACTTCTTCAAGTTGTCAAAGATCAGACGGCCTGAAGGGAAATAGAGAATGGGGGGAAGGATTAGTCAGGGTGATGAGAGTAGGATGGAAAAACCCAGCAGATTGATGGTCATTGCCAGAGCTTCTCTTACCCTCTTCAACACCAGTCACGATGGAGGCAAAGTTGTCATCCAGGAGGATCATGTCTGCAGCCTGCTTGGAGACGTCAGATCCAGAGATACCCATGGCAACACCAATGTCAGCCTTCTTCAGAGCAGGAGAATCGTTCACACCATCACCTGTCACAGCCACAATAGCACCCTGTGGATAAGGAAGAGAGGTGTTTACAGATGTTAGAAACTCCAAAAGTAAGATGCAATCATCCTGACTGACTCATGAGCATGAATAAATTCAATAAAATAGTACCTGACGCTGGCAACCCTCCACAATGATCAGCTTCTGCTGAGGAGAAGTTCTGGCAAACACAATCTCAGTGTGATGGGCCAAAATGTCATCCAACTGTTCGGCTGACAGGTCCTTCAGCTCTCCACCGTGGACAACACAGGCCTTGGCATCTCTGGAGGGTACAAATATAAGCTAAATATAGGGGCTTGTATTGGTCTGTTCTGATGATGCCCCAAAAAGGCAAAATAAATGTTTCTGTCACTCCTCTTTAAGTGTAGACAGTATGATGACATACACTGAAATGATCCCAAACTAATTGCAACATACCTTGGATTGACCTCAGAAACTGGGATTTTCAGACGAGCAGCGATGTCCTCAACAGTCTCGTTTCCTTCAGATATAATTCCCACACCCTTGGCAATAGCCTTAGCAGTGATGGGATGATCACCAGTGACCATGATAACCTAAGGGAAGGAAGGGAATAGGAGTGGTCTGATCACAGTGGCTGCTATGTGGATTGACTGAAGAGTCTTGTGTTTAGTATGATATTGCCATACCTTGATTCCAGCACTCCTGCACTTTCCCACAGCATCAGGCACAGCAGCACGAGGAGGGTCAATCATGGATATTAGGCCAACGAAGCACAGATTCTCCGTTGGGAAGTTTACCTCTTCGCAGTCAAAGTTAAAGTCTTCGGCAAACTGGTCATCAGGGAGCTGGAAATGGCAGAAACCTGAAAAAGACCAATTCTTCATGTTCTAGACCAGTCAGGGTCAAACTGGATTGCAGTCACAAAGAAATAAATTAAGAGTACAGATTATGATGGGACAATATACAAACGTGTTTGAGAAAGATAATTTTGTTATTGGTTTCTTTTAATTTTGAAAATGTAATGAAGTTAATTTGTTGATGTTAAAATTTAAAGCGGCAATCAGCAGTTAAAACAATAACAAAGCGGGCTCCCCACAACTGGTTCGGTAAAAAGCTGAGGGATGGGGCTGGAGAAATGATACCCCTCATAGACAGAGTTATGGATGCAAGGATTGACCATCCATGATATCAAAATGATAGTTTAACCATGTTTTGAGGCTATTTAATGTTGGTTTACATTTATTTTGTTTACAAACATTGGAGTAAAAAAAAGCATATATTTTGGGTTATGATGGTTTACGACAGTTGAACTAATTAGGAATTTATTCAGTTATATTCTTCAAGAATCAATAGGTGGAAAGTCAAGGAAAAATAATGTAGCGACTCCAGATTGCCTCTTTAAAGGTTATGTCATTAAATTTGGGGCGGGATCGCAATAAATACTTGTTGAAGAAATGGGGTACCTGCTGAAAAAGTTGTTCTAGACTCTTCATTCAGACTATTCATTCAGTCCAAAACCTTTAAATGCATATTTTCCCATATGGGTGTGTGCCCTCTTACCCAGCACTCTCTCTCCCAGCCCTCCCAACTCTTCGTAGGCGTTCTGGAAGGCTTCCTTCAACTCGTCATCCAGAGGCTGTTCTTTGCCCTGGATCAAAATGGTGGAGCAGCGATCCAGAATCCTCTCAGGGGCTCCCTTCATCACCAGCAGGTGCTTGGACTCTCCGGCCACGATGTTCTTATGAATGGAGAGCTAGGGGCGAAATTCATTGGTTTTTGATCAGATGACACCATGAAGAGAGTTGACATTTAAATTAGCAGGCAATGACCAGTAAGTAGCCTACAGTGCCTGGTAAACTAAGGTTCTGGCAACTTATTGGATGTCGATACAAAGTGGCATTTCCAAGCTGATTGAGAAAAAGTCCATCCTGATTTTAAGTCTATCCCACCACCTTCTACAACTCAGTTTAACCCGTTGTTAACCCACAGATACCACAAAGAGTGCATGTGTTTACCTGATATTTGTTGGTGGAGTTGAAGGGAATCTCAGCGATCTTGCTGTACTTCTCTCTCATGTCTTTGACAGACCCGCAGCACAGCTCGATACACTTCAGCAGGGCAGACTCTGAAGCATCACCAGCCACATCTCTCTTGAGGATAGGTACATTGTTCTGTTCTGCCAGGAAGACAGCGCGGTTGCACAGGCCAGCGACTCTAGCCAGGGAAGCCCAGGTGGCAGAGCTTTTGTCGAAGCAGGTACCACTCTGGTTCTCTGTGGTGTCAGCCTCATGGATCTGGTTGTCGAACCACATGTGAGCCACGGTCATTCTGTTCTGAGTCAGGGTTCCGGTCTTGTCAGAGCAAATGGTGGAGGTGGAGCCAAGGGTCTCAACAGCTTCAAGATTCTTCACCAGGCAGTTCTTCTTAGCCATACGCTTGGCAGTCAGAGTTAAACACACCTACAATAGAAAGCCATATTAGACAGTTAAATAATCAACAGGTTTTGTTGTTAGGACTGAAGTTTTTGTTAAACATGACTTTTCATTGGTACTCACAGTCACAGTAGCCAGGAGACCCTCTGGCACATTAGCAACGATGATTCCAATGAGGAAGATGACAGCTTCCAGCCAGCCATATCCCAGAATGAGGGAGAGGACGAAGAAAGACACGCCCAGGAAGACGGCCACACCGGTGATGATGTGGATAAAGTGCTCAATCTCTTTGGCTATAGGCGTCTTCCCACCCTCCAGACTCGTGGCCAAGGTGGCGATACGACCCATGACAGTGTGGTCACCAGTGTTGATGACGATACCTCTGGCAGTTCCTGACAAAACATGGAGAATATGGTTTAGAATCACAAAATGGCTAAATTATACATTTCAAGTTATTTGAACTATTCAATCACTACGACTAGTTACAGAAGTTATTTACCTTCAACACAGTTGGTAGAGAAGAAGGCAATGTTCCTTGTCTCCAGGGGGTTGTCATTGGAGAAATCCGGAGTACGTGTCTGGGGCTCAGATTCACCAGTGAGGGAGGAGTTGTCCACCTGAGTTGGAAAAGAGAATTGAATTAATTCAACATTGAATGACACTAAAGGTGTCCACATGCTTCCCATCCGAAACAGTTCAGAACAGTTTGTCATATAATATTACGACATTTTGTGCCGTTTTTATTTGTTTTGGTCTCCGGCAAGTTTTTGTTGGTGCACACACATAAAAAATATTCAGGGCCAGCCGAAGTTCAGGAGCCGCAGTCTATGCCCCTTCGTCGGTCATTGGTCAACAATAGTGATCAATGAAGTGTTTGTTGTCATTCAACAATAGACGATTTGCTTTCATTCACATTTTTTCACTTTAGAAATACTGCAACAAAAATCTTATTTAGATTGCGCAACTAAGATCTCCTTAGAAAAAACATCAACATTTATGACACATTTCTGGAAATATCTTAGATTCATTCTGACTATTTTGAGAAAGTGTATACTGGCTACGGCATCTCAAAATAGACAAACAGTACTATTGTCGCTTTTTCAAGCAAAGGTCTTTTAAGGGAGTATGCCAGCCAACCCGAAGTATGCGGAAGCCTTAGGCTACATATGTGACCCATGATCTTGGATTATAAAGTACTCACCTTGCAACCGCTGGCAGAGACGATACGCAAATCAGCTGGGATCCTATCTCCTCCTTTCACCTCCACCAGATCTCCAACCACCACTTCTTCAGCGTTGATGTTCTTCTTCTCACCGTCACGGACAACCAGGGCTTGCTACAAGGCAGGTGACAGGATTACAATCCGTAGACATGACGATACAATCAAGTTCTTCACAGAGGTGTTTGAAAAAGCAGAAGTCTTACCTGTGGGACCAGGTTCTTGAAGGAGTCCATGATCTTTGAGCTCTTGGCCTCTTGGTAGTAGGAGAAACAGCCAGTGACAATGACGACAACAGAGAGCACAACACCCAGGTACAACTGTGAGGGACAGAAACGAAGAGGGAGAAAGACTATGAGACTATTACGTGACGGTTAAGTGAGAAAACCCTTTCAGGCACTAGAGGCATTGTAGTTTTTGTTAAGTCTCAAATTATCTCAGAATTCTATAATTCTCACATTATCATTGGCCGGCTCATCCTCTGAGGCGGCCTGGATTCCGTAGGCCAGGAAGCAGAGCATAGCACCAATCCATAGGAGCATGGAGAACCCACCAAAGAGCTGCCTGCAGAACTTCACCCACTCAGGCGTAGTGGGAGGAGGGGTCAGGGTGTTAGGGCCATCACGAAGAAGGATCTCTTTAGCCCGAGCTGAGGTTAGACCCTGGGTGGGGGAGGGATGAGAGAGAAGGAGAGAGGGGAAAGGTAGAGTGAAGAGAAAGGAGGAGGGAGGAAGGTGGGAAGAGGGAAGAGCAAGAGGCAGAGTAAGAGGCAGTAGAGTGATTACCTATGGAACTCAAAACTTCCCCCTCCCCTTTTGTCAGCAAGAAAATCTGTCAAGCTCTCCCCCATACCTCGCCTCGCCCCTCATCACTACATAGTGCTTTCAATGTTCCCGTGTGAATGTGGCCCTTGTAGTGAAAATTCTGCTTAATCCCTGGATCAAATATCAACAGATCATTATCTGTGCGCCATCACCAAAATAGTGTTTAACTGTTATCCTTTCCACACAAAACAATGTTTAGACCTGTCCTAATTGTACTCCACACAAAGCTGAAGATATTGCAGATATTGTGTACCCTGCATTAGACCGACCCTATGGCTTGTTTAAAATTGTTAAAGTGTATCTGACTTGCTGTCACACAAATGAAAAAAGTCTCATCCATATGTTCTATGCACCGTTTTAACTTCCACTCACTGTCATGTCTAATGTTGTGTTTTTATGTTGTGCTTACTATGTATGCCGCT
Source organism: Hucho hucho (assembly GCA_003317085.1). NCBI lineage: Eukaryota > Metazoa > Chordata > Actinopteri > Salmoniformes > Salmonidae > Hucho > Hucho hucho. The sequence continues at coordinate 195,340 of QNTS01001516.1, forward strand.
TTTACGGGCAGGGTTCACTTGTACATCTCAATGTGACCTCTCTGGTTAAATAAAGGATTACAAAAATAAAATGAAAATATTGTAATGGGAGTCGCACAGTCGGAAAATATATATTTGATCCAAACTCTGTGTAAACTTTAGGAAGATATAGATATGTTTCATATTCAAAGATTCAGTGGTAGATAGTGATGTCATCATGACTTAGAAGGCAGATGAAGTTCTACCTACGATATGACCTCGTGCCGTAACCTCCACGACCTCAATGCGCTTCAAATTACAGTCAGAAATAATCTGTAGGATCAGCTGATACAACTGGTTGTCAGTTTAAAAAACGGAGGCGCACATGCACACACATATTCACTCACTCACCCTGGCTAAGTCTGTGCCGTATTTCCTATGAAGTTCATCAAAGGTCAACTTGTGGTCATCCTAAATCAGAGAACGGGAGAGAGAGAGAGAGAGAGAGAGAGATTGAGAAAGAAAGACACAGTTGCTTGTTGAACTAGGGAGTTCTCTCAACTTTTCCCCATTAGCGAAAGTATATGCAGAACATGCATAGTTATGAAACACATTCCTAAAACAATTTGAAACGATCCTCGGTATGATAAGGGTATGCTGCATCGATTTCAATATAAACCAAAGATAAGTCATGCGTTTCTTTATGATGGATGGAATTGTCTGGTTCACATTTCTGCCCTGAAAAAGTACTGCACAGTACACACACGTTTTTATTCTGCTCCATGTAAAAAAAGCAGTTTCCAAAGATATGCTACTGTTCGTCTAAAATTGAAACGCAGCCTATTGGGGTTTTAAAACGGCCCCTACGACTCACTGCAGAGTAATAGAAGTCAATTATGCTGATGAGTATCCAAATGCAAGTCTAGAAACTAAAGAGCTTGATGCACATTTGAAAGGTTGTGTGTTGTACCTTTTCTGGTCGACAGAGACTAATAGGCTTACTGTTAACCTTAGTCTTTTCTTGCTGAAAATATTGACCGTTTTGACGCTATATCACACTATTTAAATCATCTCTGGGACTACGGTTTAAAATGATTTTTGCAGCCAACTCCAGTGCTTTGATGTGTAAATTGCATATGGATTAATGTGTGTTGTTCATGTCAACTAATGTAGATTAATAGAATTTGTAAATTCATTAATAATCAGTTTTCCTCACCAGGTCAACTTCCTTTTTCAGATCGTCCATGTCCTTCTTCTCTTTTGCTTTCTTCACCTCCTTTTTACTCTTTTTATTTCCATCGTCCTCTGAGGTCGCCGCCAGCTTATAATCATCTTTCCCCTTCTGTATATCAAAAGGTACGTTAATGATGAGAAAGTGTGAACTATCAATGTGCCTCTTTCCTAATGAGGGCTTAGATAAGGAGAGCATTCAGAACTTTATCAAATATAGAAGCAGCCATGAACAGAGGGCTAAACTTTTAATATTTTTTAAAGTTGAAAGAACACAATATAAGTAAATCCAAATCCTGATACTGAAAAGTGCAATCCAGACTTACTCCAAGCCCCATCCTTGCACTGCTGTCCTAGGACTCTCAATCCCAGTGGTTTGTAAAGAGAATGTACTCGCTCCTTATCCTGAGAAACTCCACCTGTTACACGTTTACACCTCTCTCTCTCTCTCTCGCTTTCTCGACGTCTCGAGTCACCCCAGAGCTCCCTGGATAGCTAACTCAGGTTTGAATATATTTATATACCCGACTGGTTTACCTGCCCAAGGGGAGGTACACAGGAGGAATGAGGCAGGTGAGTGGAGAGGGGGCTGAGGATGGGAGGGGTTGGGGAGAAGGAGGGGGATCTGTGAAATTGTATTTATTTATTTATTCAACTTTCACCTATACAGCCTGGTCATTTTGACGACAAGGCCCCTGAAAGAAAGAATCTGTCTGAAGTTGACAGTAATAACAGTGTGTAGTGGAATGGAAAAGAAGTTGACAGTAATAACAGTGTGTAGTGGAATGGAAAAGAACGAGGACAATGAATGAATAAAGATTTTCTTTCTCTCTGCTGTACTTACTTTCTCACTTGTTGGTTGATTTGAAAGAAATCCTGCACCTTTGAAGCTAAATAATATCACAAAATGCTGTTGAAGCATAGAGATCTGTGTTTGTACATTCATTCTCACACTTGAAACATAAGATGCCAGTATAGAAACCAAGGCCATGAGCCTTTGTCCGGTGGCGTGTTGGTTGTTGTAATTATAACAAACAATACTGACTTTGACCCAGAGGCCATCTTATCTGCCTTCCAACAGGACAACGTCACAGCACATTCATTCCTTGACCTTTGCTGTCACATGAAAATCCACAGGTTAAGATGGAGGCTGTGGGGAAGAGTGTGTAACCTTGCCACACTCAGGGAGAGGTTGTACTTCGGGAGGCAGGGTGGAGTGCCGTGGGTGTCTGTTTGGTAAACGTCTGGCTGTTTGTGGTTGTCAGTCTGTGGGGAGAGGTGGGCAGTAAGAGAGATGTGTAACACCAGTTTATTTAAACAATGGCAACATCAAAACTTTTATACTTTATTAAAAACACAACATAATCAAATAGACTTGATTCATTTTACAAAGTTAAAAGTGCAAACCTTTAAAGTTGGTCATCCATACTCTCTCCTAGCTATACATTAAATCGGCGATATGTGAATTCTTCCATTCTAGCTGTTATACCTTATGGGGTGTAGATGGAGATTTAGAGAGGGAAATAATGACATGATAGATGGATAGATAGAAAATATAGATGGATAGACAGAAAAGGTGAGAGAGATTCTGAAAGAGAGTGTGTGTTTTTACAGATATGTAATCTGTACTGCACCACCTTTTTTATACACGAGGGGAGGTCCTCGGGACAAGTTAAGCACAGGTCTGTCAAATGACTGAGATGAACAATAGTTAACCAAAGTGCCAAGGTTTATTAACATAGAGGGCACAAACAATGGATTAGCAGCGGGGCAAGAAATACTACCAAGTCTCCAAGACTCAAACCTTGCATGTAAAACACTTAAAGGAGAATTTCATGCAAACTTAGATAAAGTATATTCACAATCATTGTAAGATAATATACTTGTGATTAAAAAATCTTTGTAAGATAGCACACTTGTGATACAAACATCTTTGTAAGACAGCATACCTGATGAAACATTCTTCGTAAGATAGCATACTCAAGATGAAACATTCTTTGAAAGATAACACACTTGTGATAATTAGCATGCTAAAGCACACAAGTGAATTCTCAAGACATGCCACTGCTCTCTAACCAACATAGCCACCCAAAAGACAACCAGCCATGGAAGGCTCTGGGGAAGTGGTAACAAAATAAGACAAGTATACAAACAAACATATAACAAAGAAAATTAAACTAGTCCGAATGCCAAAGCAACCCAATATCTCTTTCCTGAATACCAGCTCATTCGTTTAGGACAGACTCAACAAAAAACATGAAATCCTACCTACCTAATGTAAGGGACACAAACTAACATTAAGTAACATTTTGCTAATACTTTCTTCATTCTTGATTTGGAAGTAAAGTGTATCTTTTAAATGTCTGTGTTTAGTTGCACGTGGTTCTCCCAAAACCAGAGAATATTTGTTTAAAGTTTGTAAAATCCATGTTTTTCACCAAGTGAGGAGTTCCCTTGCCATTTTAGCTGCCAGACATCTAGCATTTCCCAATATCTTTGCAGGAACTAGTCATTTCTATGCGACGCGTCCATGGCCACATGTAAAAATAGATGACAGCGCATCACACAGTGCGACCAAAACAAAGATCCAAACACATGCATTTCTCTCTCGATACAAAACTTCGATTTTTTACTTTCTGAATATTCTCTGGTTTTTGGAGAACCACCTGCAGCTGAACATGGACATTGATAAGATACACCTTTCTTCCGAACAAAGAAAGTATGGGCAAGAACAGGTCCTCGTTTCCCAGTTGCGATGAAACTTAAGCATTACGATGATCGTACCAGATGCATCATTATTTATGTTATTTATGAACAACACTTTGTAAATAATAGAATTACACTTTTTAAGTGTTTCCCCAAACAAGCACGTAGCAAACATTCACTAAGTGCGTCGTTAGACCATGTGTCGATACTGATAGGACCGAAAGAAAGGCAGCGCTGCTCTCGGGTCAGCTTTGTCCGTTCAAATCTTACCTTAACATTAGAATTATTCCACAATAGTGCCGACGGATCAGCACCTAGAGAGAGATTACCACCTATGGCTGCAAAAAGGCTATTGAGGTGGTTTATTATGCTTCCCTAATAATCATTGCGCACATGTTGTCACACATCAGGAAACACATTGAGACAAAAAAATGTTTTTTACAAGCAGTAGCCTAGTCGCAAAATAGAACTCCGTTGATTGAACATGAAATAGATTTCAATATGATTGAAATAGCCTACATAGGCCCATGTAGCCTATAAATCTTTAATGCAGTCATCTCGGTTTTCATTTGAAGTGTTCATTTATCCTTCACTTGTTTGTAACAATTGCAAATGCTTTGGATACTTTGTATTTGTAGTCAACTTCGTTCTAAGGTTATTGGCAGTCACAGTCAGACAGAAAGCCTGAACATGTGGATTCTATGTTTAGCGGAGATCTTCTATGAATAAGTGACGCGGAACGGCAAAAAAGCATCTAACGGCGAGCTTTGGCTGCTCTACGAGTGGTCTGGATCACTCAGAGAGGTGAAAAGGTTTTTAAGAGCCGCTTTACTAACGAAGGCCATGGGAAACACCTGGGCTACTAAAGCTACATCGTAGGAAGGTTCTAACGATGATATGAACGCTACAAAGGCTCTGGGAAACGAGGCCCTGGTTCGTTGAAAAAATGCTTTCAACCCTTTTTACTAGCCAAGATATATTGGCAACTATGGACGAATTCACATATCGCTAACTCTCTCCAGGCCTACACAACCAACCAAACGGTTTCAATGCTGCGTCTCGCAGACAGCGCAGACCCCGTCTCAAACCTGCGCCGAACACGTCACTGAAACACAAATCATTGTTTTACATGGCTGTCGTATACTTTAACAAGCGGTAAAACATTCACAGACCAACAAACAAAAGTTAGCTTACCCAAAGTTCGACCAACTTTGACAAACACAGCCAGCATGGGTGAACAGTGAAGTGCACCGTCCCTTGTCCTCCGGGGTGGAAACAAAGGTCCCTAACAAAGGTATTTATGGCATTGCTCACCTCATCTCATACCAGCCCATAGGTGCAACTGGCTACAGAGACAAAGGAGGAGATAAACTGTGTGTGTCTATGTGTGTGGTGTGTGTCTGTGTGGCAAAGAGAGAACTGTTCCTTATTTAGAGCCAACATGACCAGTGTTTACACTTTTTAGAGGTGACCACTCCCTGCATTATAAAAACTATTGTGGACAAACAAACACAGAATGGAACTGGCACCTGTATATGAAATGCTTGAGCCCCATCCGCTCTCACCGTTTCATTTGTTGCTACCCAGATAACTGCAAAAGAGGTAAGTTCTTGGAAAACTGACAATCAAAGCGGAAGTGTATGATTCTGGGACATTAGCACAGGGAACTGTTTTCATATGTTTAAGATACCAACTGTGAATAGGTTTTGTTTTGAGAGGGAACTCATTGCTGTTGCCCTAAATTCGCAACTGTGCCAATTGAATCTCAACAAGGAAACTGTAATAATCCGTCAACACCTGTGGAATTCCAATACTCACTGACTAGAGAGAGAGGGGGAGAGAGAAAAGAAAAACACACACAACTGCACATAACTACACACACACACACACGTCACTGTAGATGAGAACAGTGGTCCCTGGATGGTCCTGCTCTTCTCCATCTTACTTTGACATGGCTTTGTCCTCTACCCAGACCTGGAGACAGAGAGTTGGGGTAATTGGGGATGGAGGGATTCAGGACAGAGAGAGCAGGGGAGAGAGGAAAAGGAGAAATAAAATTGTAGAAGGAAGGAAAGAGGAGAGGGGTTAAGAGCTCATCACAATGTAATAAAACCTTGTTGCTCTGAGGCTTACACACACACACGCAAACACATGCACATGCACACACACACACGTGTGTGTCCATAAACAGCCTCTTTGATTATGTGCAATTATTATGGATTGCACAAGGTTTAACCACCATTCATTTGTACCAGTGTGAAAGACCTAAACCAGGGGAATTCATATCCTGGCCTAGAGGTCTGAGCAATCATCCCATCGGCCATTCACAATCTTTCCATTCCTAATCCTACAGGGAAACATCTGATCAATCCAGATACAGTTTACTGTCTTGATTAGAAGCAAGTGAGGGAGAGGAGGGGGAATTAAAGGAAGTGGGTAGAGTAGAGAGACATTCGTTAGGGAAGAGAGGTGAGAGAAAGGTGTGAAAGAAAGAGAGTGAGACTGAAGGAAGAGATGGCGCTAGAGAAAACGAGAGAAAGAGAGGGAGAATGCAAAAAAAATTGAGAATGCGAGAGAGGGAATGCAAGAAAGAGAGCGAGAATGCGAGGAAGAGAGAATGCAAGAAAGAAATAGAGAATGTGAGAAAAAGAGAAAGAATGAGAGATACTACACGTTTCATTGAATCATGTCTACTGGTCTCTGGTGGGTGTCCCTGTCTCCTGGTGAAGCTGTCATGTGACCAAGCTCAGCGCCTCTCATGTTTCTCTACCGCAGGATCACATCCATCATCACAAAGGGGCAGGAAAGGGAGGGAAATAACGAAAGAAAATTTAAAATAGAGAACGGAAGAAGCGAAAAGTGGAAATAAATAAAGAAGGGAAGTGAACAGGAAAGAGAGCAAGAGAGAAAGACCAAAGGTTTAGTAGAGAAAGTAAAAAAACTAAATAATTAAATAAAGAAGAGAGTGCAACAGGGCTCTGCCAGTGCCAGCCTCCTCGCCTGAGCTGAGACTTGGCACCACAAACAAAGAGCCTCTGTCCAAATCCAGAGAGGGCACACAAACAAACACACCCAGTCACATACACACCCAGTCACATACACAGTCACACACACACACACAGTCACATACATACACACACACACACACACACACACACACACACACACACACACACACACACACAGTCACACACACTTTTTTACACACTTGGTGGCCTGCTGAGTGTATGGAACAGCAGGGGAACACTCTGG
>QNTS01001516.1:224431-241056 GCA_003317085.1 Hucho hucho
GGTAGGTCAGAGTAAATAACACTCCTGTGGTTTAGCTGACGGTAGGTCAGAGTAAATAACACTCCTGTGGTTTAGCTGACGGTAGGTCAGAGTAAATAACACTCCTGTGGTTTAGCTGAAGGTAGGTCAGAGTAAATAACACTTCTGTGGTTTAGCTGCAGGTAGGTCAGAGTAAGTAACACTCCTGTGGTTTAGCTGAAGGTATGTCAGAGTAAATAACACTTCTGTGGTTTAGCTGAAGGTAGGTCAGAGTAAGTAACACTCCTGTGGTTTAGCTGAAGGTTTGTCAGAGTAAATAACACTTCTGTGGTTTAGCTGAAAGTAGGTCAGAGTAAGTAACTGGCAGCCAAATGGGCGTCATATCACTGTTCTGTCTCTGGCATATCATGTTGCCAAGTACATTGCTAGTGAATGACCAGTCCTTTAGAGTACTGGTAGGGAGCGGCATGGAATCCTGGGTAGGGAGCCATGTTTGGCTGAATCTCTTTAACATTTACAAGAGCCATGATGATGCTATCTCATGACTGGTGGAAGTATTTACCTTTGACCTTACAGCTGAGCACAGGTCATGGGGGATTGCCTGTCAGCATGGAACATACTTGACACCAGGTGTACACACCAGGTGGTTTACTCCTGTGTGTGTGTGTGTGTGTGTGTGTGTGTGTGTGTGTGTGTGTGTGTGTGTGTGTGTGTGTGTGTGTGTGTGTGTGTGTGTGTGTGTGTGTGTGTGTGTGTGTGTGTGTGTGTGTGTGTGTGTGTGTGTGTGTGTGAGGATATCCATCCTCCTCCATCAGCTGTGTCCTCAGCAGGGAAGTGTTTCTCTCCAGCACTCTTCAGACGACTAGAAAGCAAACAAACACTTTCAGATCTAACCGCTCAACAAAAAAAACATATTTAAACAAATAAGGCCTCTTTGATACCCAGAAATTCTACTGTATAAAGAGACAGACACAGGGGGTGTTTTCATTAAGAAGAAAAGCTCTCCCTCTGCTTTTCCCAGAATCCTGTGTTGTTTCTCCCAGCAGGCTCTGCGCCCTGTCAGCCCATTGGGTGGTGAGGCCCGGGGAGTGATGGAAGGAGGCGGAGGAAGGGGTTAGAGGTCACAAGACTATTTCCTTTTCTTCCCACCTGTCTAGTTATTTTCAGATCAGTGCAGATGTGGAAAGGGGGCGATACATTGGCCGTGTTCAAGAACATCAAAACGACTGCAGGCGACTGCTAACTGACTGATCTACAAATCACCTTGCATCAGAAATAACACTTATTATTATTTGTATATCAGTCAGTCAGTCACAATTTGCGGTTTTGAATCTCTCGAACACAGCCATTCCAAATGCACATACACACGTGTGTGTCCTCTTGCTGGTGTGTTCGAGCATAAAGCCTAACGAAGCCGACTGCAGACGAAAGTCGGAGAGTGAAGTTGGGGGTAGGTGCACCTGCAACAGCCGAAGGTCATACAGTGGAAGGGTTTTCCAACAGCAAGGCTCATATCAATATGGCAGTGTCAACATAGCTGCTATTGTTTACTTTTTTTTAAATGTATAAATATCCAAATAAACTTTTCTAACCCTAACCCAAATCACACACTCATAAACTGAAAACATAACATGTCTACAATTCATTGGTTAGCGAGACTTTCATTTGTTTCCCCTGTAGCTTTAGAATCCTGGCAAAGTTGGTTACTGTTTCAGTCAGGTCTTTGGCCATGTTCGCGTGGGTACAACAAAAACATTGATTGACAAATAGCGCTTCCCAAAATGCAGGTGATGGCTGCATGGTGCAATTGGTGAGAAGCAATTGCAGCGACTTGAAGGCGACTTCATAAAAAAACAGATTTTTGTAAAGTTAATTCAGTCGACATGTAGTCGCAAGTCTTTTTATAACCATAATGCAACACACTTTGAAAGGCCAACTTTCTTGAACAACCAAGCACTCATTTTCTTTCCATCTAGTTTTCCACAGAATAGCTGATTTATTTTATAGATTTATTCTATAGTGAATTAACCTGTACATTACCAACCTACATGAGCCTTGGTTGGCACTGTAACTTTTTCTTGTAGACCTAAACACACAGCACATAGCCTCATTCTCTCTCTCTCTCTCTCTCTCTCTCTCTCTCTCTCATCACCCTGCTCCTTTCTATCTCTCCCTCCCTCCAGGCGTTGGACAATGTCCCTCTGCTCTTCTACATCCTGGCATTGAAGACCCTGGTCTCCATCAGTCCGTTGCGTAGGGCGTTTATACTCCTAGGCACAGATCTAGACAAAAGTGATCCGCTCCAATGCACCCCGTGTCTTCTTCAGTATCTAAGGTCAATTTGGTATTTTGGTCTTAATGGTTAAGGTTTTGATTTTGGATTCATGAGCTGATTCTAGATCTGTGCCTAGGAGTTTAAATGCCCTATGAAACAGACTGATGGATAGGTAATTTATCGCCCTCTAGAGGATACTGAACAATAATGCATTGTCATAGCGGCTTGACCTCAAATAGCCAACATTGTTTTCCATAGAACACAGCATACCTTTAAGCATTAAGGCTGGAGGGGGTGTGGTATTGGCCAATATACCCCGGCTAAGCGCTGTTCTTATGTACGACGTGAAGTGGAGTGCCTGGACACAGCCCTTAGCAGTGGTAGTGTATATTGGCATAGGCCTATACCATAAACCCCTGAGGTGCCTTATTCATATTATAAACTGGTTAGCAACATAATTAACAAGGATTTTGTGTCATACCCATGGTATATTGTCTGATATACACACAGCTGAAATGCTGTTTCAGCCAATCAGCATCCAGGTCCCAAACTACCCGGTTTATAATAGGCTATAAATATAAATTGAACTGTATGGCGGTGTCTACAGCTAGATGTTGGCTAGAAGTACAACAAAGTGTGTGAAACTCGAATGGTTAAATCCATAATTGGTGATGAAGTAGGTCTACATTTAATTCGATTCAGCAGTAATAACATGGCTAATCAGATTAGCAAACCCCGTTACAAGGTTGTAACTTTATAGTAAAAAGTGAGAATATCTCTGGAGTCACTTCTAGACGGTTCTTTTTCCATTTGTCATAACATGTTTCCCGTGAAACTCTCAGTGCCCATTCATTGGCTAACCTACCGGTTTGTTCTATGACTCTTAGATGTCGATTGGTCCAAATAATGTACATCAAACTAATTGTCCGTTCTTATTGGTTGAATGTCTTAAGCCCCGCCCCTATAAGTAATACATTATACTTTACCTCCTCCCGGAGCAGTGCCACATATATCTGTGCTAGGGGAAACTTCACCCAAAGCCACTTTCTTTACACAGTTCCGTCCAACGTCACATTACGGCAGACATGGACCACATGATCAACTGGAAGGTAAGTCAGATATATTAATAACAGTCTATTCATTAGTAACAATTAACATATGCTGAGCATCCCATGTTGTATTGTGTTCTATAAATCGTCCCTTATTTCGCTACGAGGTCGTTTTCCTCTGGCAAGCTGCCCATCCTCTCCAATGTTGTTGTGACTTGATAGTGACATTTGCTATTTGCATGGACAGTGCAATTTTACATTTTAAGATATTTTTTTATTCTCTTGTTGTTGGTTAGCTACATTGTTATGAGTGCTTTGTACAGTGACGCATATGCAACGTTTTGAAGATATAAATACTGCAGCCTACGCAGCACCGTTTATGTGGTCTAGTTCACGAGGGTCGTCTTGAGCAGGCGCTGCGCAGAGAAGCAGAGCTAAAAGTCAGCTCATTTGACAAGAAACTGAACTGACAGGTTCTAATTATAGAAAGATCAGCTCATTTGTTTTGAGATCTGTGATTGCTGCATGCGGCTTGCTGTGTGTGTGTGTGTGTGTGACACTGACAGAAGACAGGCCTAGTATACGGATGGTTGCAGCTGTCCTGCCAACTATGGTGACTGTTTGGGTGTCAGGTGTGGGGGTTTAGGGGGGGTCGGTGTAGTATTTTGGTCCCTTGTGGAATTCTAGAGCAGTGGTTCCCAAGAGCAGTCGTACTTCAGGGGTACTCCGGGCAGAGCAAAATTAAGTTGGTGGTACACTAACTGAAAAAGGTTGGGAACCATTGTTCTAGAGTGTTCCTTCCTTGAGGGATGGTAAGAGGGGCTGGTGGAGAGTGACTTGGTCCGCCGTGCAATTGAGCATGACAGAGGATTATATTAAGTAGGCCAACTTTGTTGATCAACCGGGCACTCATTTTCTTTCCATCTAGTTTGCCACAGAATAGCTGATTTATATTTTATAGATTTATTCTATAGTGAATTAACCTGTACATTACCAACCTTCATGAGCCTTGGCTGGCACTAACTTTTTCTTGTAGACCTAAACACACAGCACATAGCCTCATTCTCTCTCTCTCATCACCATGCTCCATTCTCTCTCCCTCCCTCCAGGCGTTGGACAATGTCCCTCTGCTCTTCTACATCCTGGCATTGAAGACCCTGGTCTTGTGCCTGGGCTTCGCTGGAGTGAAGATCTATCAGGCTAAGAAGGAAGAGGCCAAGCTGAAGATACAGAGGGCAGAGCAGAGGAGGATAGCAGAGCAGGTGCAGGAGCTCCTGGATAACGAGCTCCTGGACAACAAGAAGGATAACTGACCCGGAGGAACAAGGGAGAGTGTGAGGAGATGAAAGGTGAGCGTGAATACAATACAAAATTTGTCAATTTGGAAATCAGGCAGCAATATAGACTGAAGATAACAATGGTGTTTCAAAGCTGCTTCAAAGGGTATGATGCCTTAAAGTACAGTAGTTATTGGTCAGTTTGAGCTAAACATTTCCCCTCTTTCATCCCAGGAACTACACTATGTCACCTGACCTGACTGGGGACCTACATGCTCCAAGGATGGGGTGGAGCTCTGATTGGCTGGTCTGGGGAGGAAGTGTTGAGAATGTATAGTTCCTATTGGACAGTACTTACCCAGAACAGGCCTGTGGTCCTGGACATTGATGCGGGTGTCAGATTCTTTTTTTACACAGAGCCACCAGATGTTTTGTAAATAAAGACTTTTTTTGTACCTCTGTTGGAGCGGCCTTTCTTTGTCACATTTGATGTATAGAGCTGAATGTTGGAGACAGTGGTGTGATGGAGAGGTGGTCAGTCTATTGACTACACATTAGGGGGCATTTAATTTGTCCTGATCAAGGAGATGAGGAAGCCACTATAGCACTAAAGTGTGTTATGTTGACTGTTTTCCCTGGTCCATCTGTCCGTATGATTAGTGTACTTATTTGAATGATTTTATAGCTTTTTTTAACTTGCTGATTATCTCCGTTAAGTGAAAAGCACTTCAAATAAAATGTATTATTAGACTATTGAGAGGTCTTAGTGGCTTAGTTACTGTACATGGCTCGGTTCCCTGCTCATTGTAAATTTGGTATTGGCACTGACCCTGTTTATAGCTTCCTCTTATTCCTGATGTTTTTCTTAAACATATTAGTTATGTTGATATTGAGCACTGCACTGTTGGGTAGAGCTTACAAGTTAAGCATTTCACTGTACTTTTGTGCATGTGACAAAACTTTAAAGGTGATCGTTTGAAAGGGTGCACATCCACCTATCACCATAGGGAGGCAGCGAAGTTCCACCAAAGGGCCAGAATGTGAAGTGGCTCCAGACAATACTTGCCTATGTTGAACGTTTGAACCACCACATAATTAAAACAAACCACACATTCACATGACTTTAGCACTGAAGTCTTTATTACATGACAACTCACTAGATTATTATTCAAAGTATAATAATGAATCTCAATAGTTCAGAGTACAAAAGTAGCTAAATGACTAACGCAACCCCAAACCGCTGGGGTGGATCACTTCATTCCAGATGTGCTGTGATGGCGCATGCATTAAACATTTCACAGTGCATCTACACAAGCCTCCGACTACAACCTATGAAAAACACCCCCCCCTCTGACAGCAGCGCACACAACCAACCCTCCTACAGTTACTGCAGTTCAGAGCCCTAATGGCCCCCAGTCGGCCCCAAAATAGCGACGTAATTCAAGTGAGACAAGCCATACTGGCCAGGAAGATGTGCAGCAAAAATGTACAGTAAGCTATGAAGACCCAAGCAGGAGGCCATCCCTGCCCCGTGTGATCAGCGTGATATGGCAGCCATTTATGTCAATCAAAATAGGATGAACTAGGAGGGGAGTTTGTATTAACATACAGTAACATATCTCAATGCTATGGAAGCAGAGTCATTATTGGAGACATTATTGAACAATAAGTCCCTTTCATAGCAAATGAACCTGTCAAGGAGTGAATTCTAAGAAAGTTACTCTGAAGTGTTCTGTTTACAAATGTTAGACCATTACGAATTAGAGTATTAATGAATAATAATTAGGTCTATTGTGATGTCATCAAATAGAATGTAATTTGTACTCCTCTGAGTGAAACATTGTAAATCGCTGAGCTAGTGACGGCAGCATACCACAGGAGATTGGCAGCACCTTAATTGGGAGAACGGGCTCGTGGTAATGACTGGAGCGGAATGGGTGGAATGGTATTAAATACATAAAAACACATAGTTTGATGCCATTCCATTCGCGCTGTTTCAGCCATTATTATGAGCCGGCCTCCACTGCAGCATGCGCACACATCTTATAGACAAGAAAATGATGGATCCAGTACACAGAATGAAATGAGTCTATAGACAGGGTTTGTTACGGTCACAATGAATCCAAAGAAAGTTGATCCCCCTGTGTCTCTCTAGAGAGGACTACAACATCTCTCTCTCACACTACCATGCCTGACCATGAACATATACAACGGTTCCAAAGCAAATGAGGAAGTAAAACATAAAATATTCAATACTCTATCTACTTCTCTTTTTCTCAAGTGTCTAATATTGTTCCAAATGGAGGACGAAAGAGAAATTAAATGTGAAATGATAAGAGATGAATGTCTCTCGCTCTCTTTTCCTCTCTCTCTCTCTCTCTCTCTCTCTCCATGAAAAGGCAGGGCTTTGAGAGGCAACTCCCCTAGTGTTAGAGAGGAAGTATTACATGCCCCAACAGCATCCTCCCAGGGCCAGGTTGTCGTTGACTCTGAGAGGCAGATGTGGGAGACATGCTTTGTGGATGTTAGAGCGCCCCCTCTCTCTGCCGCTCACTGCATGACGCCGGGGGTGATGTCCGGACGCCGTGTCTGGATGATTTTGGGGCGAGGGGGGCGGTTGCTGCTGCTGGTGCTTCCTTCTGTGTCGTCTTCGCCCCCCGAGCTGTCCTGCTCGTTCTCACACACGTGGACCACTACGCTGGGGGTGGTGGGGGTGCCAGTGTGCAGCTCGTACTTCTCACCTAATTTAGAGTTGGAGAGAGGACCGTTAACACTGTAGGACTGGCCACAATCGGACTGATGGCAATACAAAGGATAGCTACTGTAATTCCATCACATTGAATTAAAATCCATTCTAATTTTAACGAATTCTAATTTTAGGTTCCCATCCTCATTGTAGCAAGTGTGTGTGTGTGGTGTTGTACCTGGCCCTAGTTTGGAGATGGCACAGAGAAGGTCGTAGTTGATGACAGGCACGGCGTCCGGGGCCTGCTGCCACCCCACCGGTGGCGAGGCTGGGGGGGAGATCAGGAACTGTTTGTCTGGTTTAGGGGGCTCCAGGCGGGGACTGCCTATGAGGACAGACTGCAGGGCAGATGGGGGGGGAAGGGGAAAAGCGAGACACAAGAGGCTCAATGTAGATCAATGGAATCAATCAGTGCCAACACTGCTGCTTGCTAAACCAGATGGTGATGAACACTATTTGGTTATTATTTTTTTAACCTTTATTTAACCAGGCAAGTCAGTTAAGAACAAATTCTTATTTACAATGACGGCCTACTTGTAAAGCCCCCCCGGCCAAACCCTCCTCTAACCCGGATGACGCTGGGCCAATTGTGCGCCGCCCTATGGGACTCCCGATCACGGCGCCACTCGGGAGCTATTATTTGTAATGTATAGCATATTTGCACTACCAAAAGATCCAAGTTACTGAAAGTATGGGGGCATTGGGTGATGTACAGAAGTCGTGTCTCTACCTGTGCGAAGTAGAGGCGCATCTCTTTGCCGTTGAAGTCGCTCTTGTGCAGTCGGAGCCGTGCCTCAGCGGCGGCCAGTGCATCGCTGAAGTTGATTCTCACACGCCGGAAACTCTTAAAGAACTGGAAGTTTACATCCGGGTCGAAGGAGCGGAACAGAGACTCAAAACTGGCCTATAGGAGGAGAAATAGAGAGGAGAGAGAGAAGATAAAGAGTGAGAGAGAGAGAGAGAAAGAGAAAGGGTGAGAGAGAAAGGGTGAGAAAGAGAGAAAGGGTGCGAGAGAGAGAGAGGGCGAGAGAGAGAGAGGGCAAGAGAGAGAGAGGGCGAGAGAGAGAGGGCGAGAGAGAGAGGGCGAGAGAGAGAGGGCGAGAGAGAGAGAGAGGGTGAGAGGGCGAGAGAGGGTGAGAGGGCGAGAGAAAGAGAAAGAGGGTGAGAGAGAAGGTACAGTACAAGTGAGTTGGATAGTGATGTTGCCACACAGCATTAGTAATGGGATGATGTAATACATTAAATACATAATTGTCGGTTTACCCAGAAATAGGCTATGCTTCTCAAAACTGCTCAGTCACCATGATCCCACAGATAATAAGTCTAACAAACATTAACTACAGTTATGGGACTGTGGCCTGGGAGAGAACCAGCAATGTTAGAGAAGCCCAACAAAAAGCCTAAGACCAAAGGGCTCCTGAGTGGCTCAGCGGTCTGCGGCTTGGCAGGGTCGTGTTTCGGAGGACGCACGGCTCTCGACCGTCGCCTCTCCCGAGTCTGTACGGGAGTTGCAGCGATGGAACAAGAATGTAACTACCAATTGGATGCCACGAAATTGGGAAGAAAAACCAAACACCAGTCCAGGCACAATGACAATAAAACCAAACCCTATGAAGGCAAAATGCATTGTGATTTGAAAGTTAAATTTGTCAAGTGTATGAAGACTTGTACTGTAAGTACCTTTCCTGAAAACACTGTCACCAACCTCATTTCATATCTTCAGTCTTTCAGTCCTAACGTTACACGCCCCCGCCCTTCTAAAAATAGCTGCTGCAAAATGCTTGACTAAACTGTCCCCTTAAAATGAGGAATACTGCCCGGTTGTCATGGCAACCCTGCTCAACTTGTGTGGGTGCCTGGCCTTGGTGAGCCAGTGTGGTCTGATAGGAGCTCAGCTCAGACCATGAGGACCGCTGCATCTCTAAAGCAGTTTGGAACGATTAGTTCAGTGAGAATGGATCACAAGCTGCAGCCAAGCACAGATCTAGGAACAGATTACCTAACCATTACAACCACTAGGAAATCTGACATTAAATCAGTTTTAGGAGACAGATCAGAGGCAACATATAAAGCCTTCTTACCCGGGACTCAGGTCTGTCAAACACTTCCTGGTTGGTCACCGAGGCAACCAGGCAGAAGGCGTTACACTTGGTGGTCTTGAGGTGCATGATGGGAAGGGCAGGGAGGCAGAGGCCTTTCCACCTGATAATGCGGGAGGTCAGAGTTTGTGAGGAGGGGCCGGGATGAAGATGACAGGTGTGGGGGGGTTGCGCCGCCTTCCCCAGCGTGAGGGTTGAGGGAGATCTCGTTCCCACAATTGTTAAAAAATAAACTAACCCTTCTTTTTCCCGTTTCCCTTACTTCCTCCTCTTCAAATTCCCCTTTTCTCTTCTCTATCTCTCTCTGTTTGTACAGTCCACACCCCACTAAGAGAGCTGCAAAAGCCTGCAGTCCTGGCCAAATGAGGAACCAAAAAAAAAACGTCCAGTGACGTCCAAGCCGGAACCAGTTAGCTACTGAGCAGCTAGCCCAGATCCAGAGTTAGCAACGTTAGCGATAGCTCTCAGGTTCCAACCTTGGCAGTGAGGTCTGTAGGACAGAGACAGGCAGCTACACGACAGCTGAAAACAGTCCTCCGTCTAGGCTATAGAACATTCCAACGAGACTATGGGCTGCATTTGTGTCATATAATACAGCCTTCTTTCATTCTGTCTGGCCTCTAGCTCTCGCTGCCTCTGCAGCCACTTATATGAGAGTCACAACTACTGACGTACACCACAGCCCCTCCCTCTCTCTCTTTTCTTCCTTCGTTCCATGGTTCATTCACTCCCAGCCAACCCGCTGACACAGGGGGTGTGTCCTTCCTTTCTTCCCTCCCTCCGTCACTCCTTTCTTCCCGCCCTCTCTCCTTTGCTGACTAATTAGAGAGAGAGAGAGAGAGAGAGAGAGAGAGAGAGAGAGAGAGAGAGAGAGAGAGAGAGAGAGAGAGGTGGCAGAAGCACAGAGTACATGAGAGAAAAGGAGAGAGACAGCCTGAAAAATAGAGAGGTCTGTGTGGAGAGTAAGGGAAGAAGAGAGAGAGATGAAGGAGAACTGGTTCTTATGGAAAGTATGCAGCTGGAGGCTTGATAACACAGCAGCTTTTATGAGAGTGGTATTAATAGCACTGAGGTGCTGTGAGAGGAAAAATGTATGAGAGAGACAGAAAGAGAGAGAGAGAGAGAGACTAAAGTAAAGGCTAAGCATGTGTGTCTATAATGTATGTGCTAAATGTAGTATACACTTGTTTGTGTGTTAGTAGTGAAGTGACAATCTGTGTGTGTGTGTGTGTGTTAGAAAGCAAATGTTCCAGTGAGGGAATGGAAAATAGGAATATGAAACCAAAACAGAGGGGATGGAAAAAATGCAGGGCTGAGAGCCCCCCCACACCCCCCCACAATGAGGGTTATGCAAAGTGGTTCTGAAAGAGATAGTGTGGGTGTGCTTGAGACTAATTAACAGGGTAGGACAAAGGTCTGGAGATGGTTAACACACACGTACACAGTCACAGACACACGGTGGAACAGAGGTCTGGAGATGGTTAACAACAACAAACACAAACACTCACATTAAACCTCAGCTGCTCTGCAGGGAGGAAGAGGAGGGAGGCACATGTTTCCATACAACACCCACAAACTTTAAAACTAGCCTACACATCCATTTTCTCAAGACTACACCCACAGGCCTACATGCAAGTTAACCGTATAGCGGTATTGTGCCTAGGCCCTCGACTGACACTTTTTGACAACACTACTTGTATTCTGCATCAACTCTTGTCTGAGATGTCTCCAGCTGCTGCTACATGAAAGGTAGTGAGTAACAAATCATACTAGCCGTTTGTTGTGATTGAAAAGCCCGTCGGCTAGAAGACAGAACCTAGAACAACAGAGTGTGACCTCAGACAGTGACACATGGAACCTCAGAACTAGTTGTATATTCTAGAACACTCCACCATTGTCTGATCTGAGTGGCAGAAACAGCAGGAAAGACCAAAGTGTCACTGATAGTTATAATGAGCACCAGAAACCAGACAGCACAGAAGCATGCACGTACACACACCTTTACATCAAAGACTAGACAACAAAGAGATTCTGTCCCCCCAGCACGTCGTAGAGAGAGACACAGGTGCACAGAGGTTGTACTCAAACAGAGTACTTAAAGGTGCAATATGCAGAAATCTCTCCGCCATTTCCTGGTTGCTAAAATTTGTTTGCCTAATTTCAGTTTGTGACAAAACAAGTGTAGAGAATCATTGTACCATCTAAACCACTGTGAAATATATTTTCTATAACCAAAAATATTGTATTTTCAGCTGTTTGAGGCTGGTGTACAAAACAAAGTAAGACACAAAAACAAAACTTAACGAGAAGAATAGAAATAGCACACATAGAACAGATATACCGCTTCTTAGACTTGCTTTCAATGAGAATGGCAGATCTATAACTCACATTTATATGTGAATTTTGTCGAATTGCCCCAAAAAGTTATATCATGTAGCTTTAAGCCTACCAGCTGCAGTCTGGTACTAGCGTGCAAGAACACACACACACACTACACACACTACCTGCTCTGTTCTCTCTCCAGGCCTGAGGCTTTGTGAATCAAATATCTCTACCACGCAAATCCCTCAGTGAGTACAGTAAGACAGTACAGGTCACAGTTTCCATTAGGTAACCTCTGGGGTGTCACGTGTGGGGCCAGTCCCTGATGATGACCTGTATTAAATGACCTGTTGTAATAATGTGTGACCCTTACTGCAGGAGGGAGGCCATTTTGATTTGGACAGGACAGTTTACCTGATTAAGGGCAGGGCTGGGTCTTAAAACTAGATGACTATCCGAATAGGATGGAAACGTTGTGTGTCTTTGTTAAACATTCCTAAAGGAGAACACAGTGTTGATGCACACAGCGGAATATTCCATCACATGATCTCTCAGCTGACTCAAAGCTCCTTAAAGGACATGACCCTCTGAAAAGAAAAACACTTTTATTCCAAACAGTCAAGTTTTTATGACCCTTACCCTGTTTCACTTCCTTCTAAGGCCAATTGATTATTCAATCATTGATCTGTGTGTGTGAGAGAGAGAGTTTGAGTATGTGTGTGTGTGGCTTGACCAGCTGTTCTGGTTTGAGCACCCGTCTCACTGTTTCCGCCCCCTCCCTTCCATGGAAGAGGCCATCAGTAGGAAAATACATTTCAGCTGAATCTGACACTATTCACCAATGTCACCACACCAGCTAGGCCTCTATGTTAAACAATGTGTAAATTCCATACAGCATTGACTTCTGTTGGCCGTTTCTCACAACAGTACTGTTGTATGGTCCATAGTAGTCTGTAGTAGACATAGTAGTCTGTGAGTTGACGCTTAGTTCTCATAAACAAAAGCAACAGCGTGTGGTAGGGCTGACCCCAATTAGTCGACTGGTTGATGGTCGACCGAGGCCACATTTTTCTTCTCTCCTTTGTTTGGAGCGCTCCTGTCAATGTAGAGTAAGGACGCGCACCGGATTATGCATTGAAGTAGGCCTATATGCTACCTGGCCTATGTGCAAATGTAGGCATAGAAATGTGCCCACTTGTGGATCTGGTAGTATTTCTGATTGTCTTAATGCACCACCACTAATGAGCTGTGGAGCTTCTCAAAGTAATGTTTTCTTCACCTCAAACTGCAAGCAAACAAAGTCTGTTTTTAC
The DNA here is from genome assembly GCA_003317085.1 of Hucho hucho. Classification (NCBI taxonomy): domain Eukaryota; kingdom Metazoa; phylum Chordata; class Actinopteri; order Salmoniformes; family Salmonidae; genus Hucho; species Hucho hucho. The sequence goes on from QNTS01001516.1 coordinate 237,491, forward strand.
ATCCATTGAGAATGACAATAGTTCCTCAATGTACACTACCGGTCATATGTTTTAGAACACCTACTCATTCAAGGGTTTTTCTTAATTTTTACTATTTTCTACATTGTAGAATAATTGTGAAGACATCAAAACGATGAAATAACACATATAAAATCATGTAGTAACCAAAAGTGTTAAACAAATCAAAATATATTTTATATTTGAGATTCTTCAAATAGCCACCCTTTGCCTTGATGACAGCTTTGCACACTCTTGGCATTCGCTCAACCAGCTTCATGAGGTAGTCACCTGGAATGCATTTTAATTAACAGGTGTGTCTTCTGAAAAGTTAATTTGTGGAATTCTTCTTTCTTAATGCATTTAAGCCAAGCAGTTCTGTTGTGACAAGGTAGGTATACAGAAGATAGCCCTATTTGGTAAAAGACCAAGTCCATATTATGGAGAGAACAGCTCAAATAAGCAAAGAGAAACGACAGTCCATCATTACTTCAAGACACGGAGGTCAGTCAATACGGAAAATGTCAAGAACTTTTAAAGTTTCTTCAAGTGCAGTCGCAAACACCATCAAGCCCCATGATGAAACTGGCTCTTATGAGGACCGCCACAGGAATGGAAGACCCAGAGTTACCTCTGCTGCAGAGGATAAGTTCATTAGAGTTACCAGCCTCAGAAATTGCAGCCCAAATAAATGCTTCATAGAGTTCAACTAACAGACACATTTCAACATCAACTGTTCAGAGAAGACCTGTGTGAATCAGGCCTTCACCAATAAGAAGAAGAGACTTGTTTGGGCAAAGAAACATGAGCAATGGACATTAGACCAGTGGAAATTTGTCCTTTGGTCTGGAGTCCAAATTGGAGATTTTGGGTTCCAACCGTCGTGTCTTTGTGAGACGCGGTGTGGGGGTGCTTTGCTGATGACACTGTTTGTGATTTATTTAGGAATTCAAGGCACACTTAACCAGCATGGCTACCACAGCATTCTGCAGCGATACGCCATCTCATCTGGTTGGGCTTAGTGGGACTATCATTTGTTTTTCAACAGAACAATGATCCAATACACCTCCAGGCTGTGTAAGGGCTATTTTACCAAGAAGGAGAGTGATGGAGTGCTGCATCAGATGACCTGGCCTCCATAATCACCCAACCTCAACTAAATTGAGATGGTTTGGGATGAGTCGGACCGCAGAGTGAAGGAAAAGCAGCCAACAAGTGCTCAGCATATGTGAGAACTTCAAGAGTGTTGGAAAAGCATTCCAGGTGAAGCTGGTTGAGAGAATGCCAAGAGTGTGCAAAGCTGTCATCAAGGCAAAGGGTGGCCTTTTTGATTTGGTTACTACATGATTCCATGTGTTATTTCATTGTTTTGATGTCTTCACTATTATTCTACAATGTAGAAAATAGTAAAAATAAAGAAAAACCCTTGAATGAGTAGGTGTTCTAAAACTTTTGACCGGTAGAGTATTTGAAAAATATTTACAGCTCTCTCAACGTGAAAGGGAAAAATGTCATGCTCTTATCCAGTGGAAACGTCATAAAATAGACCTCCTGATTACTTCTTAGCCCTTGCGCAAATAGCCTACAGCTGTGTCTGTCCTGAGCTCACTGGCACAGGAAACTGAGGGCCCAGAATATGTTATACAAAGTTGCAAGTTTGCTAGTGTGAGCTGGGCCAGACCCAAGTTAATAGTTGATACAATGTTTCAAGTTCGTTGCAGACAGGCCATGCGTAGCCAATGTGATTTATAGGATATTTATTTTAAATCAGGATATTTTCTACCTGCAGGCTGCAATGTTTTTATTTGTTGGCTTTATGTAGGCTATTTTTACATAGTTGCAATGGCAATAGAAGTTGCATTTTAAGTTTGTATAATTTTTATTTAGATTTGGATAGAATTTTGATTAATCACATGACAATGATTTTGAGATACGAAGACGTTATTCTAAACTAAATGAAACTGTTCCATGAAAAAGTGCATTGGAAAACCATAACTAGCACGCAAATCGGTAGAAATTGTAAGATAAATTGGCATTGCTCATGAGAAAGGTTGCGGACTCCTCGTGTAGCTTATTACCAGCAACTTCAGGAGGATGGTTGGGTCAGGTTAAGGTTTTTTCTTCTGGTTATCTTGATCTCTGGCTCCCTCTTGAGTCATCTGTGTCTTATTTCATCAAACAGTGAGCTTAAAGCATCAGACAAGCTCAATGCATATAGTTGATTTTATTCAAACAAATAAAGTGTGTCTATATGGAAAAATATGTTTAAAAATTCCGATCAATCAAATAGTTTTTTCCCCTCGATATATAGACACCCTAATTGTTTTAATAAAATCAACTATATGTAGAACGGACAACTTTCGGTCAACCAATATAAATGTTTTTGTCGGGACAGCCCTTGTGTGTGGATTTATTCTATTTGCTTTAAACAAATTGCAAGGCATAGGGCCTAGTCTTTGGATGTGGGAATACTATGTAGAACAAAGTCACTAATTTCTCCCCTTTTCAACCTCATCTCTTCCTGCTTATGACTGCTGTCCTTCCTGTTCTTCCTTCCCGCCAGCTCTAATGGAAACTCTCTCTGAATCAAAGCCTAGCCTACACAGAGCTGAAGAATGTTGTGTACACTGAAAAATACATTAGTCAGATTTCCAACGCAAAAACTCAGCCCCTGTGACACATTCACCTGACCTCAGGAAGGCTAGATGTTATCAGAGACTGAGCTAATGGGAGTGTGTACCAGATATGCATTTGACTAAAGATACCAATCTTTGTTTATGATTTAGGCTATATCCTCAAAGTCCAGAAACGGTTTTGACTGAATAGGGCCCCTGCTTGCCAATTCTCTCCCTGCTGTTGTTCAGGAGGACCTCCTGAATGACATCTGGCCTAGTTAGAGCACACACACTTTTCCATTGTTTCCGATCACAGTGTGTTATCACATAGCCTACTTCCAGTGGCCTTCATTTGACTGACAAAGAGGTTACAGCCTCCTCAGCCAAAACCCCTGACAAGAGATCAGTGAGAGGAGCAGAGATGACTAGACATGTTCGTGCCATATCACTTTCACTTATTGGCTAGCTAAGTGGTCATGAAGGAAAGAAGACAAGGAAAGGAAGCAGTAAAATAAACACTATTAGGACCTCTGCCTGTGTGCATCTGTCCTTGGCTAAGCTCTGAGATTCTGGCCCAGTTAGGACAGAATCTCAGTTTTTCCAAGCTTCCTGTATTCTGGTCTTGTTATGGGGGAAAATCTAGTAATGTTCTTGCTGATGGAACTGTTCCAACCCCTATGGAACCAGGCAGGGAATGGAAGGAAACCGTTTCCATGTGTGTGATGAGGGTGTGAGTGGTGGATTGGAACTACACAACTAGGAGCCTAAGACTCATCTTTAGAAAGACGCCAATTCTTTGGAGGAGTGGAATGTAATACTATCTTTGGATTGAACATGAGTACACACACACACACACACACACACACACACACACACACACACACACACACACACACACACACACACACACACACACACACACACACACACACACACACACACACACACACACAG
>QNTS01001516.1:262184-274499 GCA_003317085.1 Hucho hucho
CTGCCCAGAGTACACATTATAAAGGTACTGCTGCCCAGACTACACATTATAAAGGTACTGCTGCCCAGAGTACACATTATAAAGGTACTGCTGCCCAGACTACACATTATAAAGGTACTGCTGCCCAGACTACACATTATAAAGGTACTGCTGCCCAGACTACACATTATAAAGGTACTACTACCAATACGACCCACCCTGCTGCCCAGACTACACATTATAAAGGTACTTCTACCAATACGACCCACCCTGCTGCCCAGGCTACATATTATAAAGATACTACCACCAATAATACCCACCTTGCTGCCTAGACTACACATTATAAAGGTACTACTAGCAATAATACCCACCTTGCTGCCTAGACTACACATTATAAAGGTACTACTACCAATACGACCCACCTTGCTGCCTAATCTACATATTATAAAGGTACTACTACCAATAATACCCACCTTGCTGCCTAGACTACACATTATAAAGGTACTACTACCAATACGACCCACCTTGCTGCCCAGACTACACATTATAAAGGTACTACTACCAATACCACCCACCTTGCTGCCCAGACTACACATTATAAAGGTACTACTACCAATAATACCCACCTTGCTGCCCAGACTACACATTATAAAGGTACTACTTCCCAGAGTACACATTATAAAGGTACTTCTGCTCAGACTACACATTATAAAGGAACTACTTTAATGACTTATATCCTCTAAATTCTCACATCAACTCTGACCTCTATCACTGATCCATATAAGTTGTGATTTGTTTCTCTCAAAGTGATTCCCATGTTTAGGCTACTTCCTGGTCTGTTTCATGACATCACCTGTGTCTCGGTCCTGTCCCAGGTGGTGGCCAGGAAGTACCGTGGCTTTGAGATCCCGGCGGAGATGGCGGGGGTGTGGCGTTATCTGAACCACGCCTACAAGAGGGAAGAGTTTACTAACACCTGTCCCGTTGAGCGCGAAATTGAATTTGCCTACATAGATGTGGCCAAACGAATCAAATAGCGAGAGGGGGAGGAGGGAGAGACTGAGAAGGCCCAATCCCAAATTGTGTGTGTGTCTTTGTGCACTCACCGGTTGGGTTGAACGGCACTCATATGTAGTGTCATGCCTGCTGTGAATATAAGACCACTAGACAGAGAGGTCTGCATCCATTTCACATCCAGTCCTTTTGGCCAAAACCCTCTGCAGTGCACTATAATATAGGTATTTGGTGTCATTGAAGACACATACAGTTTGAAACCTAGAGTACGAACTCTAACAACATATAGTACTATCTACTAATATTGCAACATTGTAAAACTGTCCTAAAGCAGCCATAAGCATTCATTAGTGTTATAACCTCTGTGTCTTAGAGGTATAGCAGAGCACAGGTAGACACGCCGTACTTCTATGAATATGCAACACTTTGGCCTTGACCACAGTAATAAACTGTATATAGAAATTAACATACATATACTTTATAAATTCACTTTTCTTTAGTTTCTCCTCAGTCTTATTTTGGCTATCTATGGGTGAATAATAATCAATCGTAAAAAGCTTTTTGATGTCAAGGTCTGACTTTTCTCTGTGTACGTTTTGTAAAAGCAAATCTGCTTTAATACCATTTTATTGAATTCTATTGACCATAAGATGATTGTGGGTGGGGCTTTCTGTTGAGAAGCTCATCTGTTTGGGCCTTCCTGAACATGCAGGTTGAATCGGAAGCCATTTTGATTGTGGCGGAAGCGTGTACTGTATCTCTCTATGCACCAAACAAATACTGACACAACCCTGTGTACTCGCCTTATAATCCTCACCAGAGGAGACGTTATTAAACTGATTTCAGAACAGTGATTTGTCTTTGATATTTTTGTTACCTTGCTTTGTGTATCTTTTGATGTATGACAACTTCTGACAGACTTTTGAATATGGGGTGAACTTTCCCTTTAAACCTCAACCCAGTCACCCCCAGTCACCAAGGCAACAGTACAACTGACTCTTCTGTGGAACCCGAAACTTAAAAGCCCTAATGTCAACAAGCGTAGTTTACAGTGCCACCATGGGTTACCATGGGGACATCCTCTCCAGGAATTCTAGAGTTTTGCAAGAAGTGTGTAAATGTCTTATGTAAATCTCTACCACCAATGTAAGCAGTCCAGTAACATTACATTATACAACCATTGTGTACATAACCTTTAAGACAATAGTCTCTGAGCTTTGCGATGATGCCACGAACCCTTTAAAATGATCTTGTGAGCCCCTCAAAAAACAGCAATAAATCTGCCCTCAACCTCAAAATCTTTAGCAGCCAACTGCACACAGTTTCAGTAATTTTGGTAATTTTTGACATATTGGTCATTCCATAATGAACAACTGAGAGAGCGAGAGAGAGAGAGGGATCTGTAGAAAAATAAACGTGTCTTTATTGTCGTATAGTTTTATCATGCTTGGGTCATCTTTATTAGAGATCACACACAGCTCTTTCTCTTCTATAAACGGTTAACAGACTTTCGTGCACATAGGCACAAGTACACACGTCGATGATGGGGCAACCTGATTGGTCAGTACTGTTATTGATGAGCCAATGAAAAGGTCAATGGTAGCGCCGGGCCTCCGATGCCTCGCCGCATTGGTTGCCTAGTGCCTGGGTGTAGGGTGGGGGTAGGATTGGGTGAATGTTGGTTTGGAGGGTACCATGGATGTTTATAGGGGTGTTTGCCAGGGTCTGTGGCGGATCAGTTTTGGGAGCAGTACTTCCAGAAACACACTGTTGGAGAGAAAGAGAACAAGATTAGGAAGTTGAGCATTATCTTCAAATATTAGCAAACATGGCAAAACAGGAAACCAGTGACAAAGACTTCCTAATTGACTTTTGACCCCTTGCTGTCACCTCTCTTGTTGCTGGGCTTCTTGGGTTGCTGCGGGAGGGACTTCTTGAAGTTTCGGCCACTCAGGCTGTCTATGTCGTCAGTGCTGGGCCAGGATGCAGTGACGCTACCTCCAACATCCACAGGAGGCACTGTGGTGGTTTTCACTCTATCCGCCGCAGCTACCTTCAGTACAGGAATAGAAGAAGTCACACTTTAGTTCCAAGCAGACAGGTGGATCCTTTCAAATGATGTATCACAGGTACAGTATTTAACACTTTATAAAGGAGAAGTTCAGGTTTCCTGAAAGTAGTCTACGGGCGAAGCCAAACTATATTCCATGGTTAAGTTTTCTTTAAACAGCCACTACAAACATCAGGCAGCTTTAGCCAATCGCTAGCTAGCAATCAAATGGAGGTGACAGGGGCAAAAGTAATAAAAAATTAAATAATAATACGGGCAAATCACATTTAAAGTAACAAAATAATGAGTTGATTTGGCCGTAGAATTTAGAAAAATTGCACGGTTGCCCCTATCACTCTCATTGATTTATTACTTTCTAAAACACATCCTGGTGTGAAGGTAACTATTCTATCCCAAGGCAGGTAGGAATATCATAAACACAAACAGCCCTGATTTACCGCTTTCTTCTTCTTTCCTGAATTTCTGCCGTTTGCTGACCCTCTGGGCATCATGGTCATCCGTGTGCTCAGAGTGCTGTTGATCGTCCTGCTGAGTTCCTCCAGCGCTGACAGCATCTTCAGGATCTGGGCTCGTCTACCTGGACTGCTCGTCACCGGATCCATCTCCAATCGTCTATCCAGACTGCTGGTGGGTGTGGATGTCTTTTCTCGACCAACGGGGATGGTGGTCATCAGTATGGTCTTCAGTAGTTTAGAAGCGTTGACCGTTGACGGTTCCGTTCTCTCTTGCACAATTGAGTCGCCTGTAGCTGGACCTGTTAGCTTCATGTCTCCTGAAAGACAACATTACAGACACACATGAACATTCTGTGGTATCAGAGTCATGTTCAACACCTGGCAGAATGCCATCCTCATTCCTTAATGCCTCTTATAATGATTCAGGATGATGACACATGTCCCTTTCGCCTCTGTGTGCTCCATGGTGTTTCAGGCCAGGGTTGCTATTCGTAGAAAGTGTCCTACAAATAAAATGTGATTGATTGATTCCACCTAACCCCAGCAGCTCAGAGACAGACCAAGTCTAAGCTCAGAGACAGTCTGTTGTATAAGGTAGACAAAGTTCCCAGCCTTTCTCAGCTTTCTGTCTGTCCCGGTCTTCAGAGGGTCACTGTGTCAACTGAGCTGTATTGTTATGTGGCCACCAAAATACCCTCTGAATGTCATACACACCCCTGACGTCACAGCGGTCCCATAGCAACGCCATGGAATCCCCTAGTACCAATGTCAGCTAGTGTCGAAGTGGAGAGTGGACACGAGCGGGTTTGCGTGTGTGTGTGTGTGTGTATGCTTGCTTTCATTTGTTTGTGTGTGTGTGTACATAGGACAGACCCAAAGGATAATTCAGCATTGTGTGGGCGAGGAAAGTATTCTAGGAAGAGAGGAGTGTGAGAAACAAATTCTTCATCTATTCTCCCTGAATACTTTCATTCAGCCATCTTCATCCTTAACCGTGATCTCTCCATCCTTCTCCTTCTCCATCCCATCCCTTCACTCTCCCTTCAGCCACTTAATCTCAGCATTCCTTCCTACTCTCTCCATTCCCTTCCATTCTTTCTCTCCATCATATTTTCCCTACATGTTCCCTTTATACCTCGACTCTCACCCATCTTCTATCCTCCCTCAATCCTTTAAGTCTCCATCCCATCCCTCCATCCCTCTCTCCTTACCTCTGTCAGTCAGCAGGGTGGGGGCTGTGTCCACTCCAGCCCACAGAGTCACCAGCACCGTCAGTACTCCCACCAACAGGACCACAGACACTTTCTGCATGACTGCACCTTCTTACCGGAACTTCTGACAGTTTCTGAACCAATTCTGACCACAGGTTCTGGGCTTCAACCACAAGTACCGGTCTGGTTCTAAAGCTCAGGTCTTCGGGTACCAACAAGGTCTCGTTTTAGTCTCAAAGAGCTGAGTTAGCTCTGTCGTCTCCTCGTCTTCTTTAGCTGCACATTGAGAGAACCTGTATGTCTGCTGGGGGTCAGTGTTCAGCCAATCGTTTGGGTGTCTGTTAGTCTTCTTGTCCAAAGTCTGTTCCTTAATTTCTGTCTCTGAAGTCACTAACTCGTTTGTCGTACACACACTTGTCGTTCAGCACCGATGCGCCTCTGTGAAGAAAGCTTGTCGAGAGTGTGTGTGTGCAGAGGTGCGTGTGCGAATTTCGCTCTTGTCGCTTCTAACGTAGACCTGTCCCATCCTCTCTTTATAAACCCAACGGTTCCTTCATGACGGGCCAAACCAACACCTCGCCGTTGCCCAATGAGGGGGCTGCTAATTTCTTGTGATCCCGCCCGCTCCTTCTTAGCGGCGTGATGACATTTGGCGTGTTTGGCGTCAGGCTCGCCATTGTGTGTGTTTGCGAGTGTGTGTGTGTGTCAGCGCGTCGCTGTATAAGCAGTGATAAGATTCTTCTTAATGTGTTTGCTCAGGGGCCCACAGAGAAAGACCCTCTGACGCAGGAGGGCCAAAAGCCTGTCTCCAACACAAATTTGTCCCAGACCACGCACACACACACACACACACACACACAATGAAAACGTTGCAGACACAAAAACACACACACTCTGATAATAATAGACATGAATTGATAACGGCACACACACACTCAAAAATACTACACACTATTTGTTTGCAAAAGACAGAGGTTAGCTTGAATCTGGCCAACAGACTGACCCCCACGCACAAATAAACACATATACCAACAGTCACTCACACACAGCATCACCAAACACACCCACACACAATCATCAGATGCAGACAGACAGTGTTGTGTGACACACGTCAAAGGGAGATGCAGTCAAAGAGAGTCATGTTCAGTCTATAAAAGAGGGATTTTCTGCCTGTCACTAAGCTTAATCACACAGGAAGGTGACGTTGTACTGGACACACTGATTGTCCTTTGCTGTGATGTCAGAAAGACGTTTTGAAATGATGGGTGAGGAGAGGAGGAGTTGAAAGAGGAGAGAGGAGAGGAGAAAGGGAGAGAGGAGAGGAGGAGTTGAAAGACATGGGCAATAGAATACTGAATGTTGTCGAGATGACACTGGTGACAAGGCTGAGGAGTTTACAGTGCATTCGGAAAGTATTCAGACCGCATCCACATTTTATGTTACAGCCTTATTATAAAATGGATTAAGTTGTTTTATTTCCCTCAATCTACACATAATACCCCACATTTTAGCAGTATTCAGACCCTTCACTCACCTTTGGCAGCGATTACAGCCTCAAGTCTTCTTGGATATGACGCTACAAGCTTGGCACACCTGTATTTGGGGAGTTTCTCCTGTTCTTCTCTGCTGATCCTCTCAAGCTCTGTCAGGTTGGACGGGGTGCGTCGCTGCAGGTTTCTCCAGAGATGTTAGATCGGGTTCAAGTCCGGGCTCTGGCTGGGCCACTCAAGGACAATCAGAGACTTGTCCCGAAGCCACTCTTGCGTTGTCTTGGCTGTGTGCTTAGGGTCATTGTCCTGTTGGAAGGTGAACCTTCGCCCCAGTCTGAGGTCCTGAGCACTTTGGAGCAGGTTTTCACCAAGGATCTACTCTGTATTTGCTCCGTTCATCTCTCCCTCGATCCTGACCAGTCTCCCAGTCCCTGCCGCTGAAACACATCCCCACAGCATGATGCTGCCACCACCATGCTTAACCGTAGGGCTGGTACCAGGTTTCCTCCAGACGTGACACTTGGCATTCAGGCCAAACAGTTCAACCATGTTTCATCAGACCAGAGAATCTTGTTTCTCATGGTGCCTTTTGGTAAACTCCAAGCGGGCTGTCATGTGCCTTTTACTGAGGAGTGGCTTCCGTCTGGCCACTCTACCATAAAGGCCTGATTTGTGGAGTATTGCAGAGATGGTTGTTCTTCTGGAAGGTTCTCACATCTCCACAGAGGAACTCAAGAGCTTTTTAAGAGTGACAATCGTGTTCTTGGTTGATCTTCTCCCCCTATTGCTCAGTTTGGCCGGGTGGCCAGCTCTAGGAAGAGTCTTGGCGGTTCCAAACTTCTTCCATTTAAGAATGATGGAGGCCACTGTGTTCTTGGGGACCTTCAATGCTGCAGACATTTTTTGGTACCCTTCCCCAGATCTGTACCCTTCCCCATGACCTCCGCCGAAGTCGGTGCCTCTCCTTGTTCGGGCGGTGTTCGGCGGTCGACGTCACCGGTTTTCTAGCCATCACCGATCCACCTTTCATTCCATTTGTTTTGTCTTGTTTCCCCACACACCTGGTTGTCATTCCCTCATTACTTGTCATGTATTTAACCCTCTGGTTTCCCCCATGTCTGTGTGTGTAAATGTTTATTGTCAGTGGCACGTTCCGGCTGGTTTGCGCTGGACTTGTTGTTTTTGTGTTTTGTGCTGCCGCACTTGTTTTCTGTAGGCAATTGTTGTTGTGACGCAATTGCGTTCAGTGACTGTTTCTGTGCCACAGTAAAGTGCTTTCGTTCACTCATTTCTACTCTCCTGCGCCTGACTCTCATGCACCAGCTACACACACGTGCATGACACCTCATGGCTTGGTTTTTTCTCTGACATGCACTGTCAACTGTGGGACCTTATATAGACAGGTGTGTGCCTTTCCAAATCATGTCCAATCAATTGAATTTACCACAGGTGGACTCCAATCAAGTTGTAGAAACATCTCAAGGATGATCAATGGAAACAGGATGCACCTGAGCTTTTATCTAAAATTTCGAAAAACCTGTTTTTGCCATTTGTCATTATGAGGTATTGACAGTCGTGAAGAGGGCACAACAAAACCTATTCCCCCTCAGGAGACTGAAAAGATTTGGCATGGTTCCTCAAATCCTCAAAAGGTTTTGCCTCCGACCACAAGGCACTACAGAGGGTAGGGCGTACGGCCCAGTACATCACCGGGGCCAAACTTCCTGCCATCCAGGACCTCTATGCCAGGTGTCAGAGGAAGGCCCTAAAAATTGTCAAAGACTCCAGCCACCCATGTCATAGACTGTTCTCTGTGTTACCGCATGGCCAGCAGTACCGGAGTGCCAAGTCTAGGTCCAAGAGGCTTCTAAACAGCTTCTACCCCCAAGCCATAAGACTCCTGAACAGCTAATCAAATGGCTACCTAGACTATTTGCATTGCCCCCCCCCAACCCCCCTTCTACGCTGCTGCTAGTCTCTGTTATTATCTATGCATAGTCACTTTAATAACTCTACCTACATGTGTACATCAATTACCTCGACACCCCGCACATTGACTCTGTACCGGTACCCCCTGTATTTAGCCCCACTATTGTTATTTACTGCTGCTCTTTAATGATTTGTTTCTCTTATCTCTTACTTTTTTTAATGGTATGTTCTTAAAACTGCATTGTTGGTTAGGGGCTTGTAAGTAAGCATTTCACTGTAAGGTCTACACCTGTTGTATTCGGCGCATGTGACAAATGTTATTTTATTTTTATTTTGATATTGTGTGTCGATTTGATGAAGAACATTTATTTAATCAATTTTAGAATAAGACTGTAACGTAATAAAATTTGGAAAAAGTCAAGGGGTCTGAATACTTTCCGAAATGCACTGTGATGTGTGTGTGTGGGTGGGTGTCTGTGTGTGCACATGTGTGCGTGCGTGCATTTGTTTGTGTGTGTGTGTGTGTGTGTGTGTGTGTGTGTGTGATTTGTGGTTTAGACTTGTTGCTGGGAGGAGAACATCCAAACTGAGAGCATCCAGCTATTCACTACTCTCTGTCTCTCTGTCTGAACGGAGTCTCTTGACCGAGACAGGGTGTGTGTGTGGAGTGTGCGTGTGTGTGGAGTGTGCGTGTGTCTGGAGTGTATGTGTGTGTGTGTGTGTGTGAGTGAGTGAGGGACGGTGTGTTCCTTTCCTATCCATTCATCGTACCTGATGGTCCTAAAAATCCAGACTGTCTGTCTCTCTTTGTCTGTGTGTCTCTCTTTCTCTCTTTCTATCTCTGTCCGTCTCTATGTCCGTCTCTGTCTTTCTTTCTCTCTCTTTCTCCCTGTGTCTGTCTGTCTTCGTCGCTTCCTGTCCTTCTCTGGCTCAGCCTCTGTATTTGTCAGTCTGACTCAGCCTCTGTATTTGTCAGTCTGGGTCAGCGCCTCTGCAAAAGAATCAAATGTCAAATCTAATCTGTCTCTGGTTGGTCGTCAGAGGCAGTTCTAATTACTAATGACTAATCTACCATGAATAATGCGTTTGCTCAACCCCACCTCTCTCTCTCTGACGCCTACTTCACCAGAATACCAACTATTCTTTAAATCCTGATGATATTCAATTGTTCTGTAACCATTATGCACTTACCATTTCGTTCTATTACAATTACCATATGAATCAGGGGTGCAACTTTCAATGGGGATGGGGTGACATGTCCCCCCCCCCACATTCAGAAATTTCATTTTTGTCCCCCCCAGTTTTTTCATTGGAATGTGATACAAACGAGGCAACGGTGTGCTTTAGGACCATGCGGGCGCTTCCAAGCGGTCGGGTAGGCTGTTTGGAGTGTTTATCCGACTGGATACAAAAAATATATATTATGCCCCCCTCCCCCCATAAAACCAAAGTTGAGCCCCTGATATGAATATCGTGCTGTAAGGTAAAGCATAACAAGGGACTATAGTGTGATCTCTCTCTCTGCTGTTACACTCTGTGGCCACTGAGAGGCAGTGTTGCTCCTCCACAAGACAACAGCAGGTGCCTCCACTGTAGCTTCCGAAGATAATTCCTAGGGCTTTCACTCAGCAGGCTTATAAAAAAGAAAGATACAGATTCACACTCTGTTTTAAGCCCCCAAATAGGGACATTTTGTTTCAAAGTGAGCATAGCTGACAACATTTCCACCATTGCTTTTGCTCACTTTCTTTGTCAAGCTTCACTTTTAGGTGGTACAGAGATCTGTGTACAGCCTCTCTTTCTGTGTTAGTGTTGAATCTAACATGTTCTAAAGTGATATGAGAGGAATGATTCCAACAGGAAAATAGAGAAATAGTAAAACTGAGGGAAAAACGAGGGGATGAAGTGAATGACTGAGAGGAAGAAGAGAGGACCCGAGGGAAGGTGAGAGAGGAACTAGGGAGTGATAAAGGAGTGTAAGGGAAGAGACAGGATGGACAGATGAGGAGGGGGAGGTAGGGAAGGTCAGGGCTAAGAAGGAGAGGAGAGAAAAAGAAAAGAGCGATTTGTTTTCAGTGAAACGTGAGCGTTCTCCCCCACTTAGCAGCGCCGCAGCCCTACAGCGGAATCTATTACCATGTGTCAGGATGAAACCAGAGACTGAGAAACACAATAAGGGCAAGACCTGAATGTTTGTGTGCATGGGTGCGTGCGTGTGTACACACGTGTGCTGTGTGTGTGTTGGCTATGCGCTGTGATTGAATGGACATTACTCTATGATCGTGTGTGTGTGACTCCTTGATTGTGTGTGTGTGTGTGTGTGTGTGTGTGTGTGTACTGTATGTTAATAGTGTGTGTGATAGAATCAGCTGTTCATACTGCAGGGATAAAAGCTTTTAGACTGATGGAAAGTGATGGAATGGAAAGCAAAGCAGTTTGGGACAAGAGTGATGTGTGTATCATTATGTGAGGTTGTGTGTGTGTGTGTGTGTCCATGCTCTGAGGGCAGCCCAGTTGTCACTCTACACCCCGCGGACGCTGTGGTTCACCAGAGGCCAGTGTGGTTCAGAGGGGTTTGGAAACCTCTAACCACAGCGTGTGTGTGTGTGTCTGTGTCTGTGTGTCCAGTGGGGTTCGAATCACAGCCGCAGGCCACCGGCCTTCTCTGACACGGTGTAGGTTGGAGCCAACCGACCAGGCACACCGGCCTGCCTCCCCTTGCCTTCAGACAGCCACTGATATAGCTACACGACTTGGGAAACTAGCTTCCAGACACCAGACTCCTTGATAATGGAGGAAACTATCAGGAAACGACAGGAGGAAAATGAGAGCATGTGAAAAGAGGTAAGACAGAGAACATGTAAAGGATTTGCGGATTGGAGAAGAGATAGAGATGAGAAGAGAGAGAAAAGGTGAGAAGCGGAGAAGAGAGGAGAGATGAGAGGAAAGATCGAGACGAGAAGAGAGGAAAGATGAGGAGTGGTGGAGGAGAGATGAGAGGACAGACAGACAGACAGACAGACAGACAGATAGATAGACAGATAGATCAAATCAAATCAAATCAAATTTATTTATAAAGCCCTTCTTACATCAGCTGATGTCACAGAGTGCTGTACAGAAACTCAGCCTAAAACCCCAAACAGCAAGCAATGCAGGTGTAAAAGCACGGTGGCTAGGAAAAACTCCTTAGAAAGGCCAAAACCTAGGAAGAAACCTAGAGAGGAACCAGGCTGTGAGGGGTGGCCAGTCCTCTTCTGGCTGTGCCGGGTGCAGATTATAACAGAACATGGACAAGATTTTAAAATGTTCATAAAACAGGCAGAACAGTTGAAACTGGAGAAGCAGCACGGCCAGGTGGACTCGGGACATCAAGGAGTCATCAGGCCAGGTAGGCCTTGAGGAATGGTCCTAATGCTCAGGTCCTCCGAGAGAGAGAAGAAAAAAAAAAGAGAGAGAGATAATTAGAGAGAGCATACTTAAATTCACACAGGACACCAGATAAGAGAAGAAATACTCCAGATATAACAGACGGACCCTAGCCCCCCGACACATAAACTACTGCAGCATAAATACTGGGGGCTGAGACAGGAGGGGTCGGGAGACACTGTGGCCCCGTCTGACGATACCCCCGGACAGGGCCAAACAGGCAGGATATAACCCCACCCACTCTGCCGAAGCACAGCCCCCACACCACTAGAGGGATATCTTCAACCACCAACTTACCATCCTGAGACAAGGCCGAGTATAGCCCACAAGATCTCCGCCACGGCACCAGTAAGCCAGTGACTCAGCCCCTGTAATAGGGTTAGAGGCAGAGAATCCCAGTGGAGGGGAACCAGCCAGGCAAAGACAGCAAGGGTGGTTCGTTGCTCCAGTGCCTTTCTGTTCACCTTCACACTCCTGGGCCAGACTACACTCAATCATAGGACCTACTGAAGAGATGAGTCTTCAATAAAGACTTAAAGGTTGAGACCGAGTCTGCGTCTCTCTTATGGAATAGTCTGCCTATCCATGAGAGAGACGCAGACTCGGTCTCAACCTTTAAGTCTTTATTGAAGACTCATCTCTTCAGTAGGTCCTATGATTGAGTGTAGTCTGGCCCAGGAGTGTGAAGGTGAACGGAAAGGCACTGGAGCAACGAACCACCCTTGCTGTCTTTGCCTGGC